>ML777606.1:1392446-1418321 GCA_009831015.1 Picea engelmannii | reverse complement strand
CATACATATAGCCCTCCCCACTATCTCTCCCACCCTTCCTCTTACTTTCTCTCTACTCGCTCTCTTTGTCTCCCTCTCCCTCCCTCTCACACACTCAAGCACTCCTTGTCCAACCCCCCTCTATTTCTTTCTCTTTCCCCCCCTCTCACACTCACACATTCTCTCTCTACCCCTCTCCTCCCTCTATCTTTCCCCATCCCTTCCACTATCTCTCCTACATATACCACCTCTTTCTCTCTCTCATTGTTTTTAGTCTCACTCTCACTCTCCCTTTGCCTCTCTTTCTCTCTCCCTCCCTGCTTCCTTCTCTTTTCCCCTAGTTAGTGGATTCAATATTATTTATTCACAATCAATGTTTGAATCCCAAACCATTGTAGGAAAATTTGGAAGAAAAATTTTCTATTGCGAGACCATTGTAGGAAAATTTGGAAGACAAATTTGTCCAAGTGAAATTGGAATTGTTGTTTCTATCTTCTTGTGTCTTCTTGGAATTGGAAGATAAATTTTTCCAAGTGCAATTAGAATTTTTTTTGTATCTTCTTCTTTATTCTTGCAATTGGAAGACAATTTTTTCCAAGTGAAATTGGAATTGTTTTTTGTATCTTCTTGTGTCTTCTTGGAATTGGAAGACACATTTTTCCAAGTGCAATTGGAATTGGAATTGGAATTATTATTTTTGTCTTATTTATAATATGAAGACAAATTTCTCCACTTGGTTGTGCCTTATTACATAGTACAAATACAAATTTTGGGTGGGGTGTTTGGAAGCCAATTTTTCTCTTTAAACATGAGGAACCAACAGATTCGAGAAAGAAAGTCCTCGAGAAAACAAAAACCAATCAAAAAGGTAGAAGAAGAAAGAGAAAATACAAAGTTATGTATGTCGAAGCATAGGCTTCCATAAGAGGGAAACCAAATTTCTAGCAGAATAGATGCCGCTATTGTTTCTCCTCCATCACCATAAGAAAAGCACAAGATTTCATTATAGATAAATACATCCAGTATCTCCTTAAGACAACTTGTTCTGGATGACCAGAGGATGGAGGATTTTCTTGGAGTTGCTTATTAAATGGATGAAATTAGAGAAGCAATTGGTGTACAAAATTGTGGTGAAGAAGTTATTGTGGTGCAATCTCTTGTTAGACAGTCAAATGTTTGATAAACTAGTCAATCCCATGCCCACTCTCCTCCTAGAGTTGATCTGCTAGTGATTCAAGGGGAAAGAAATACAACATTGTTAACTCCACAACAGGGATGTCAAGAGTGCCAGAATAGGGGTTCATCATCCCTACTTAGATTGAGCATTATGTGACGAAGAACTCCTAAATGAATTCATGTCGATGAAAGCAGTATAGAATCACTTGAAGGTAAGTTACCTCACTGTACTATTAGTTATCATTCTTATAAAATCATTAAAGAATATTTTGAACCAAAATCCAATGTTGCTAAATGTCAATTATTTTTAGCTTTCTTAAAATATAGAAGTTTGACTATTGTTAGGAGAATTTTAGGCATTAAAATAGTCAAAAGTGTAGAAACAAGTCATCATATTATTATAAACTGTGTAGATGATTTTCAAATAATTGGTAAGAAATATCGTTTTAAAGACTACATTGTAGCCTAATGTGTCTTATCACAATCAATTGTTAGCGACATCACAAGAAACCATCGTTTTCTACAAAAAAACTCTCACCTCTTGAAATGCAATGTCAAAACCCTTAGAAAGTATTCTCATTGACGACATATACTCGACACAGGTGGCCCAACATATTTGTGGGTCTTCACTGGTAGGCTACCTCGTTCTGACATGAAGTTAATTGGAGCGGTTAAGGGAGTGGTTTAGGATTTCTGGCATGAGAACACCAGGCCTTATTCCAACCAAAAAGATGAACTAAAATTGAGAAGGGTATATAGGGACGATGAACCCAATATTAAACACTTTCTTGAAATTACACAGATGGAATTGTATAAGAGATTTAGAACAATACATGGTGCTCTTAGTTTGGGCCAAAGATCTTTCCATAAATGAAATCCTTCGTGTGCTCGAATGAACATAATTTGTAACACATGTTGTTGTAGATATCACATTGAGTATGGTTACTATTATGACTCACGCACGCACACACACACACACATATATTTCATGTTTTTTGTAACACCCTTTTTTAGGAATTATCAGTTTTATTTTCGTCATTGTCATCTAGATAATTTATTCACAACATCTTCTGTACAAGGCCAAAGGGTTTTACATTTTATCAAAAAAAATGCTTAGATGGGACATTCCCTAGGTGCGGTGGATTGACATTACTGAGCAAGTGCATCCATGTAACTGTTGAGTATGAATTAGGGAGGAAGGAGGTTACCTTGAAAATATTTAAATATGTCATATATGATATTGATGGATGACATGAAAGAAAAAATATACAATTGGTTACTTCCCAAGTATGAGTTTGTGACTTCATGAAGGACTTTGTTGAAAAGAAAAAACATTATGTTCAACACATCCATGTGGATCGATGGTAGGACATGCATTTTAGAAAATGCAGAGATACATTTCATGTTGGTACTGTGTTATCAATGGTTTATTTTTCTGAGAACTACACCCTTGAACCGCAAAATGAGATTCAAATCCAAAATTATCACTTAGAGTAGGTCAACATAATGTTCCAAATCACATACATGCATGGACTAGATAGTAATGAAAAAAATAGAGTTATATTGAAAGAGTATCACTTCTACGTAAGTGATGATTGGTTCCATGACTTAGTCTACATACAATATTGTTTCCAGTTGTTCTACAATCACCTTCAGGAGACGAACATATAGATGGATCAACATTGGATTTGGTCATATGGTTTCACAGGATAGTTCAATAATACTTGTGTATTCCAATGGCTATGTATGTTGCACAAAAAACTAAAGGTACCACACATTTGGAACTATTTTGAGTCCGAGCACATGAAAGGGGAGCATGATGGAGAAGGTGCATGCATAAAAAGAGCGTTATGCAGGAAATAAATGAAGTTCACAACTACTTCCCTTATTCGAGATGCGAAATCCATTGTTGAATGGTGTTATTTAGTAATGGAAGAGTAAACAGGAACCCGTGAAGACCAATCACAAAAGAAAGGACATGTACATAAATATTTTTGGGAGTTGGTCAATGTAGATTGATCACAGTGGTATGAACGCAAAAAAATCTAGGGCACTTGTGGATTCCATTTAGTTATAACATCATAGAATAAAATAGTTGAAATATGGACGAGAAAACTCTCTTTCTTCTGTGGTCCATGTAGTTACAATAATGAATGGGATGATTGCGAATCGACATATTGGAATGATAGATGGGATCATGTATCACTCTCCATTGGTCAACATATAACTATGGAATTATCCTAGTTGGAGGTGGACCAATCAAGTATTTCAGGAGACTATGATCATGTCTTAAATCTCATACTACCAAGTTCGTTGAATCCTTCTATTAAAGTTTGAATAACGAGCATCAATGTTTTATTCTTTGGTCATTTGGTGGACTCACATTTTGACACTCCATTTTTTTAGGGAACATATATGCAGTGGTTTCCCCAAGATATAATGAATGGGGAACTGATTATTGGATGGAATGATGCTTACATCGAAATTAGACCCCCATGCGATCAATAACAGACTCCGAAGGAATTGAATTTTTGATTGGTTCGATGGTTATTAAAGGAGAATATCTAACATGTGATTAAATAACACGAAAGAAAGGTGGTTATGTATTTCAATATTATAAACCAAGTCAAGTCATATACCACTTTAAAAACTTGGTTATTGGTACAAACCTCCAACTAAAAACAATTCCAAGTAAGAACTAATCAAAGGTACAATACTTCTTACCTTACTCTGAGCACAAGAAGTTAATGGAGACTGATAGTATTAGAAGTGATCATAATGGTATACTTGAATGACCATAGGTATGTAAAAGGAATAATTTTGGCTTTATTTTATGGTTTCTATTGTATTCTTGTATTTCCATGCCTTGTCTTTCGTTCTCACGCCATGCCTTGCCTTGCCTTGTCACACCATGCCATGCCATGCCTTGCCTTTCCATGTCATTCCTTTTGTTTCCATGTCATGTCTTGCCTTGCCTTCACTTTCCTTTCCTTGCATTATATTTCCATTTATTTTCTTGTCTTTCCATGCCATGGAATACCTTCACTTGCCTTAATTTGCCTTCACTTTCCATGCTTTCACTTGCCTTGCATTCAATTTTCATGCCATACCTTCACTTTCCTTGAATTCTTGTATTTCCATGACTTTCCTTGCCTTGTCATGCCGTGCCTTTCCTTTCATTGTCACGCCATGCCATTCCATGCATTTCCTTTCCATGCCATGCCTTTCCTTGCCTTCACTTTCCTTGCCTTTCATTTCCTTTCCATTCCTTTCCTTGTCTTTCCATGACATGCCATGCCTTTACTTTCCTTCCCTTGACTTAACTTTCCTTTCATTTCCTTCACTTTCCATGCCTTCACTTTCCTTTCCTTCACTTTCCATGCATTCACTTTCCTTGCCTTCACTTTCCATGCCTTCATGTTCCTTCACTTTTTATGGTATTCTTATATTTCTATGCCTTGCCTTGAATTGTCACGCCATGAATTTACTTTTCTTGTCATGCCATGCATTTCCTTTCCTTTACTTTCATTTCATTTCGATGCCTCCCTTGTCTTTCCATGCCATGCCTTTCCTTCAATTTCCTTGGCTTCACTTGCCTTGCCTTGACTTAACTTTCCATGCCTTCAATTTCCTTGCCTTGTCTTCATTTTCCATGCCTTCACTTGCCTTTCCTTCCCTTTCCATGCCTTCACTTTCCTTGCATTCACTTTCCATGCCTTCACTTTCCTTCACTTTCTATGGTTCATCCGGATTTAGGAGAGGAATGAATTGTTTAACAAACTAAATACAATAAACACAAATATATGAATAATAACACATATATCATGTGAACAATATATTCTATTGAATAAATGAAATAGGCTGAAACTATAAAACTGTGGAATTGAAACACTTGCTCGAATGGTGGTATCTATCTTTTAGAAGATATGTGGCTTCTAAGCAGATCCTTCTGAGCATAATGATTACAATGAGGCTCAATAGGAATTTTTGATATTACTCATGAATTCCAAAACCCTAGACATCCAAAAACCTAACCCTAGGAGGTGAAATGCCAAAAGTCATGTGGGCCATTATGGGTAAGTTGGTACCTCAACTTCCTGGGGTAGTAACTTTTGCATACGACCTCTATTTTAGGCACGTGATAGCTAGTTGGAAAGGTATTTTAGATAAATACACATTACACCATCAAACTCTAACTATGTCTACAATTTGACTATGGTGAGCCAAAAAAATATTGTTTAGGGCTCCAAAACGACCCTAGAAGTACAATAAGATGTGATGACAAGAAAACATAAAAAATAAGCCAGTTGGATTAGGCGAGAGGCCACCAGTATCCACCTGGAATATGTGTAGGGATTCATACAGCCCCAGAAGTGTAGAACCCACAATTACAAAGAAGTACAAAAGAACATGTTGAACTAAAAATAGATAAGAGGAGCCAGTTGGAATAGGTGGGTGGCCACCAATATCCACCTAGATCAATCCTCCCCCATTAGGAATAAATGGTCTCCATTGCGTTGAGTTCCCCCATTAGGTGAGGAAAATTCTATTGGATTTGGCCCTGGGTGAGCCACTTTCCTTGGTGTAGGAGTTGCTCTACCTTGATAACCCGATAAAGCTAGATCATTTGTTGGTGAGTGCCCTTGACTTGTGTTTCCACTATCTGATCAATGGATGCTTGTTCCATGTAGTCAGGGTTGATATTTGTTGGTGTCAATTTTTCTACAATCTCTGAGGTGTCCAATAATGGTGGAAAATATGGGCGAAGGAGGTCCACATTGAACACTAGGTGCAGGCCAAGGAAGGGTGGAGTGTTGAGCTCAAAAGAATTGCTACCCGCAGCCTTAGTGATAGTGTAAGGACCATAATGAAGTGGGCAGATCTTCCGATGGGGCCCTATGAGATTCTCCTTCTACAAATATAACCAAACTTTGTCTCCAACCTGAAACTGGTGCGGTACCTTGTGTTGATCATGGCGTTGTTTGTACTTAGCACTGGATTTCTGCAAAATATTCTAGACCTGTTGGCATATGTGGTGAATCTTCTTAATGAATTTGGTGGATTTGTTGGTATCAGAGTGAACATGGTAAGAGTATGTATGTGTTGTGGAAAGAGTTAGTGCAACATCAATGGGACCCAAGGGCTGGAATCCCATCCCCACCTGAAATGGGTTATGGTCGGTGGAGCTATGGAGAGTCTGGTTTTAACTATGTTGAACATAGGGGAGACTCTCATCCCATGTAAGTGGATGCTTAGATTTGTACATGTGAAGGATGTGCACAATCATCTGATTCATGACCTCTATTTGGTTGTCTGTTTGGGGGTGGAAAGCAGTGGATTTCGTGAGCTTGGTGTCCAACAGTGACCAGAGACTCGACCAAAATGTGCTGAGGAACCTGATGTTTTGGTCGTAGATGATGGTATGTGGTATCCCAAAATGAACAGACACTCATTCAAAGAAGAGCTTGGCAGTATCTTCTTCTTGCAAGCTGTGAGAATGACCATCTTAGAAAATTGATCAATGACCACCATTACGCATTCATTTCCTTTCTTGGTGGATGGAAGGCCAGACATGTAATCCATTGAGATGGATTCCCAAGGCTTCTTGTAAGTAGGAAGAGGGGTGTATAAGCCTTGATTCTTGATGGTTGGCTTGGAAATGGCACAAGAAGTGCAATATCTGATATACTTGTTGACGTCCTGTCAAATTGTTGGCCCATAATTTTTTTTCTAAAGAATGGCCACAGTTTTCTCCATGCAAAAATGTCCTTCCATCCACCTATAGTTGGATTTCCAAATCATTTTTGCACTCTCTCTTATAGGAACACAGATATGGATGATATGGGATAATAGTCTCTCCTGGATGTGAAAATTGGTGACAGACGCACATGTACCCAAGAGATGATAGGTGGTGGAAAAGTCTGGATCTTGCTAATAAAGTTGGGGGCACTCAGATGCCTCATGTTCACAGGAATGGAGCATAGTGGTGAGTGCAACCACAAGAGGTTGGCTGAGGCAGTCAACGATATGATTTGTGATCCCTATCTTATACTTGATGTTGATATGGAACTATTGCAGGTAGGTGGACCACTTCTGATGGTGGTCGTTCTGCAATTTCCCCTGTGTCTGTAGGAACTGTAGAGGCTTGTGATCAATTTGGATGATCATATTCTTTACTATAATGTAATTTTTCCATTGACTATAGGCTTGTACAATGGAATAAATTTCCTTTTCATAGGTGGAGTATTTTTGGACAGTATCTGAGAGTGTTTCACTATGGTATTCCACCAGATGATCGTTCTAAGTGAGAAATGCACCTACAACATAGTCAGATACATCAGTCTCAATATCGAATGATTGTTGTAGATAAGGAAAGGAGAGTATTGAATATGATCACAAGAGATGCTTCAGATCATCGAATGCTTGTTTTTGTTCCTTCCCCCACACAAACATTTCCCTTCCACTTCCCTTGGTCACCTGGCTAAGGGCCCATGAAATATGGGAGAATCCCAACACAAACTATCTTTAGAACTTGGCCAATCCTAAGAAGATCTGAATATCGGTTATTGTGGTCGGGGATGGATAGTTACAGATGACTTGGATATTAGTTGGATCAACATGTACCCCATGCTCATCAACAATGTAGCCCAAGTATTGGACCTTGTTCATGCCAAAAGATATTTTTTCCAAGTTGGTATATAGCTTGTGTTGTCGTAGAGTGTTCAAAACCTATTGAATATGCCGCATGTGCTCCTCCCAAGTTCTACTAGAGATGAGGATGTCATCCAAATATACCACCATAAAATAGTTAGTGAAGGGTCTCAATACATCATCCATCAACTTCATGAAAGTGGTTGGTGCATTTGTTAATCCAAAAGGAATGACCAACCATTTGAAGAGATATTATTTATATTTGAAGGTTCTCTTCCATACATCAGTTGGTTCGATGGGAACCTGGTTGTAGCCAGACTTTAGGTCAATCTTGCTGAATAACTTTTCCCCTTGAGTTGGTCAATAAGGTCATCAATCCCGGGAATTGGCTATCGGTTCCTGACTATGATTTTTTGTAAGGCTCTGTAATCAATGCAGATTCACCAAGTCCCATCATTATTTTGCACCATTATAATCAGGCTTTCGCAAGGGCATGATTTGGGTCTGATGTGCCCCTCTTGAAGAAGATCTCAGATCTGGCGCCTGATTTTGTCATTTTCCATTAGCGAGAGACAATAGACTGGTCCATTAGGTAGAGGTGCATCGGGGCTTAGATCAATTGGATGCTTGACTTGGTAGTGCATCGATACCCCGGTGGGTGACGAGAAGATGTCTTTGTATTCTTCCATGATCCTGTCCACTTGCTTCTACTGCAAAGAGAGGATCTGTGTAAAGGCCACATATGTGGTGGTGACCTTCTGGTTATTGTGAGAATGGATCACAAAGAAGATGAACTTCTCGGTATTTGAAATGACCTTACTACACTGCTTAGCAGAGATTAAAGAAATAGCAGTAGGCAATGCTACCTCTGGTATCATGTACAATTTTTTAACCAAAGTAATAATATCATTGTGGGGTCTAGGCTCATACTCAACATGACTCTTCCACAAATATGGTTGTTCTAAAAGAAAATCACAAACCCTGAGGGGATAAATCTCACACAATACCTCATCTTTGAAAGGCTTGATGTCATAGGGAAGATGGCATTGTTGGCTGACACGAATATTGCTTCCTTGGCGAAGCTAGACGATGGTGTAGGGATACCAGTACAATGTCGTTGGCAGGTCCAACTTCTTGATGACCTCTGTTGAAATCAGGTTATTCTGACTGCCACTATCGACAATGAAATGAAGTGCATCCCCCTTTACCAACATATGTGAGTGAAAGAGGCATTTCCATTCCTCTAGTTCCTCTGGTTCTTCAGGTTCGCTTGGCCGGACTTTGGTGGTAGCGACAGGGGCATTGGGTTCATCATCGATAATCTTCTTCCCTCCTTTGATATTTGATTTGGAATCAAAATTGGCCTCTAAATTAGAATCCTTCATATCGACCACGAGTGACTACTTGGAGCGACATTATTCAGTGTTTTTCCAAGGGATTTTATGGTACTCAAACCATTTTCCCATGTCCTTCTTCATCTTCTCGCTACCCTTCTTGTGTTGTGGCTTGGACTGGTTGTCTTGAGAGTGACCATATCGGCTCGGTCCCTTTCTATGTGAGTTTGGGCAACCTTTTCCCTGCTTCGGCTATGAGGAGTTTGCAGATCCAACCTCTCACTTCTTCTCCTTAAATTTATTCTCGATCTTAACAATGTATCTATAATATGTGCCCAATGAGGTGATGTCTAGAAAATCCATTTATTTTTGTGTGTATCTATGCAAAAATTCACGGTATTTGAGCACCAGATGTCACTCAGAGTCTTTCATACCCAATTTTGTGCACAGGGTATGGAAAACATTGGTGAAATTTGGTACTTTCTGTTCCCTTTCTTGACGTAAGGTGTTCCATCTTGTGTACTGGTGCTCATAGCTTCCAACAGGGTAGTATTTTTCTTTAATGGCATCCCGGAAGGAATCCCATGTAGGGGCCACCAAAAATATTGTAGATTCTTCTATGGACCTTTTCTCATAGTAAGTATCCCACCAGTCCTTAAGATGGGGGGACAACCTTCAGGAGTGAAAAAATAATATTTTCCTTATCGGAAAAATTGTGGACGGAAACATACCCTTCGAGTAGATTCAACCATTTATTTACAACATCCACATTTATCAGTCCTTTAAATAATGGAATATAAAAATTTACCTGTACCTTGAAGGGGGTTGCATGGCCGCTTGATGAAGATGCTTCTCCTGTGGGAAGTCGTCGAAGGATATAAGAAAAGTTGTCCATCATTTCGTTCCTTTGTCACGTGAGGGCTTCCTTGAGCAACATTTTAATATGATATCCTACTCCATCATCTTTCTTTTCATCCCCCATGGGTTGTTTTCAAGCTCAGAATGACCAATCTTGCAATGGATCGATTGGTTCGAGCCCCAACTTCTTGTACCCAGATCTTGTTAGGGACATGCACAAAGAAAACTAAAAGAAGAGAAGACCGCTCTAATACCACTAATCTGGATTTAGGAGTGGAACAAACTGATTAGCCGACTAAATAAAATAAACACAAAAATATGAATAATAACATAGATATCCAGTGAACAATATATTCTATTGAATAAATGAAATAGGCTGAAACTATAAAACTACGGAACTGAAACTCTTGTTCGAATTGTGGTAGCTATCTCTCATAAGATATGTGGATTGTATGTGCATCCGTCTGAGAAGAATGATTACAATGAGGCTCCATATACCTTTTTGATATTACTCACGAATTCCAAAACCCTAGACATCTAAAAACCTTACCCTAGAGGTGAAACACCAAAAGTCATGTGGGCCCTTATGGGTAAGTTGGTACCTCATCTTCCCAAGGTCATAACGTTTTCATACGACCTTCATTTGAGGAACATGATAGCCCGTTGGAAAGGTATTTCAGAGAGATACACATTACACTATCAAACTCTGACTTTGTCTATAGTTTGATTGTGACAAGCCAAAAAGAAACTACTTAGGGCTCCAAAACGGCCCTAGAAGTACAACAAGATGTGATGACATGAAAACATAGAATATAATTTAGCTGGATTAGGTGAGAGGCCACTAGTATCCACCTGGAAGATATGTATGGCTTTAGACAGCCCCAAAAGTGTAGAACCCACAATTACAAAGAAGTACATAAGTGTGGAACTAAAAATGAACAAGATGATCTAGTTGGAATAGGTGGGTGGCCACCAATATCCACCTAGATCAATCCTCCCCCTTTAGGAATAAATGGTCTGCATTCCATAGAGTTCCCCCATCAGGTGAGGAATTTTTTTTTGGATTTGGCCCCGGGTGAGCCACTTTCCTTAGTGTAGGATCTTCCCTATCTTGACAACCCAATAAATATGGATCCTGTTTTGGTGAGTGCCCTTGACCTATGTGTCCACTATCTAATTAGAGGATGCTTGTTCCATGCAATCAGGGTTGATCTTTTTTGTTGTCAGTTTCTCTTCAATATATGAGGTGTCCAATAATGGTGGAAAATATACGCAAAGGAGGTCCACATTGAACACTGGGTGAAGGCCAAGGAAGGGTGAAGTGTTGAGCTCAAAATCACTTCTACCCATAGCCTTGGTGATAGTGTAAATCCCATAGAGAAGTGGGAAGAGATTTTGGTGGGCCCCTATGAGACACTCCTTCTGCAAATGTAACCATACTTTTTCTCCAAACAGAAACAGGTGCGGTACCTTGTGTTCATCATGGCACTACTTGCACTACTTGTACTTAGCATTGGATTTCTGCAAAATCTCCTAGACCTCTTGGAAAATGTGTTGAATCCACTCAATGAATTTGGTGGCTTTGTCAGTCTCACATAGAACATGGGAAGAGTTTGTCTATGTGGTGGCAAGAGGTAGTGCAACATCAATGGGACCCAACGGTTGGAATCCCAACCCCACCTAAAATGGGCTATGGTTGGTGGAGCTATGGAGAGCTCAATTGTAACTTTGATGAACATAGAGGAGACTCTCATCCCATGTACGTGGATTCTTAGAGTTGTACATATGCATGATGTGCACAATAATATGATTGATGACCTTTGTTTGGATGTATTTTTGGGGGTGGAAAGCAGTGGATTTAGTGAGCTTGGTGTCCAATAGTGACCATAAACGCGACCAAAATATGTTGAGGAACCTGTTGTCTCGATTGGAGATGATGTTCTATGGTATCCCAAAATGGATCCACACTCATTCAAAGAATATCTTGGCACTATATGTCTCTATGATATTCTTCTTGCAGGCTGTGAGGATGGCCATGTTCAAAAACTGATCGACGACCACAAATACACAATCATTTCCTTGCTTGGTGGATGGAGGGCCACACATGTAATCCATTGACATGGATTCCCAAGGCTTCTCGAGAGTAGGAAGAGGGGTGTATAAGCATTTCTTATTGATGTATGGCTTGGAAATGGCATAGGAAGTGAAATATATGATATACTTGTTGACATCTTGTCAAAGTTTTGGCCAATAATTTTTTTTCTAAAGAACGACCACAGTTTTCTTCACACCAAAATGTCATGTCATCCGACTATAGTGGGATTCCCAAATAATCTTTGCGTGATTGCTTGTAGTAACCAAAAGATGGACCCAAGAGATGATAGGTGGGGCCATCTTTGTGATTCCCAAATAATGGGAAAATTGGTGACATTCGTGTATGTACCGAAGAGTTGATAGGTGGTGGTGAAGTCTGGATCTTGCTAATAAAGTTGCGTCCACTCAGATGCCTTGTGTCCACATGAATGGATCATAGTGGTGAGTGTAGCCACAAAAATTCGACTGAGGTGGTTAGCGACACAATTTGAGATCCATCTCTTATACTTGAGGTTGATATGGAACTACTGCATGTAGGTGGACCACTTATGATGGCAGTTTTTCTACAATTTCCCCTGTGTCTATATGAACCGCATAGGCTTGTTATCAGTGTGGATGATCATCTCCTTTCCCATAATGTAATGTTTCCATTGACGATAGTCTTGTAAAATGGAATACATTTCCTTTTCATAGGTGGGATATTTTTGGAAAGTATCTGAGAGTGTATAATTATGGTATACCACCTAATGACCATGTTGAGTGAGAAATATGCCTACAACATATTTAAATGCATCAGTCTCAATCTTGAATGGTTGTTGCAGATCGAGTAAGGAGGTACTGTAGATGAGCAAAAGCGATGCTTTAGATCATCGAATGCTCATTGTTGTTCCTTCCCCACACAAATGTTTCCTTGCCACCTCCCTTGGTGACCTGGTTGAGGGCCCATGCAATATGGGAGAGTCCCAACATGAACCGTTAGTAGAATTTGGCCAGTCCCAAGAAGCTCTGAATCTCGGTTAGTGTGTTCTTGGGGTTGGCCAGTCACAGATGACTTGGATATTAGTTGGATCAACATGTACCCCATTCTCATCAACAATGTAGCCCAAGTATTGGACCATTTCATGCCAAAAGAGCATTTTTCCAAGTTGGTATATAGCTTGTGTTGCTACAGAGTGCTCAAAACCTATTGAATATGTTGCATTTGTTCTTCCCAAGTTCTGTTGAAGATGAGGATGTCATCCAAATATACCACAACAAAAGATTTGGTGAAGGGTCTCAATACATCATCCATCAACCTCATGAAAGTGGTCGGTGCATTTCTTAATCCAAATGGCATGACCAACCATTCAAAGAGACCTTCTTTAGATTTGAAGGTTTTCTTACATACATCAGTTGATTCGATGGGAACCTAAGGGTATCCAAACTTTAGGTCAATCTTTTTGAAGAATTTTTCCCCATTGAATTGGTCAAGAATTTCATCAATCATGAGAATTAGGTACCGGTTCCTAACTGTGATTTTGTTTAAGGCTATGTAATCAATGCAGAGTCACCAAGTCTCTTCCTTCTTCTGCACCAGTCTAATCGGGCTTTCGCAAGGGGAGGAGTTCAGTCTGATGTTCCCTTTGTGAAGAATCTCTTGGATCCGATGCCATATTTTGTCATTTTCCATCAGTGAGCGATGATATATTGGTCCATTAGGTAGAGGTGCATCGATTGTCATATCAATTGGATGCTTGACTTGGTAGTGCATCGGTACCCCGATGGGTGAGGAGAATATGTCTTTGTATTCTTCCATGATCTCATATGTTAACGTTGAGTAAATTTTTGGGATGAAGAAACAATATACAAAGGTAAGCTACAAACCAACTTTAATACTTAAAACTAGCCTTTCCAATCTAGAGAGGGATCTCTCTAAGACTTAATCTCTGATAGACATGTTTCTTTTAAAATTATTTCTATATTTAGAACTTTAAGATAATTTTTCAAGGTCTGCTAACAAAATATAGATCTTCTAGGGCTATGGAGTCAACCCCTAAAAACAAACAAAACAATGCTTGGTAGATAGAACTCCTCGGAGGAACAAAGGATAAATAAGGTGATGAACTTTAGTGTTTATTTTGATCATGTAGGGTGAAAGAAGAAAGTAAACATACAACAGAATCGAAGCACCCCAATGGATGAATTCTGATCTTAGCTGAGAAGAAAGACAATTTTTAAATGAGTTAATTCTAGAGCATCATTAGATGAATTATGTATTTTCAATTTACCAATTTGAAGAGAAGAAATTGTAGATGAAAATAGGTACATAGGGAATACATACAATGAAAGGTACAAGCTTCAGATTACCACCATTAGAATCTTTTTCTTAAGGAACTCAGGACTTCTACATTTGTATTTATTTAGATTCAGGAAATTACATAAAGGATCAAAATGTCTATACTTGTTCCTGTGCGCCCCCCATTTTTTACATCAAAATAGTCCCTATATATAGAAAATAAAGCTATACTTAGCTACTAGGAGTTGAACTATGTTACCATAGAAAATAAAGCTATACTTAGCGATGGAGTTACCATGTCAACTATCGGAGCTAAATCCAAAGAAGAGCATCATACAACAAGAGGCTCCTTCTCATTAGAAATTGTAGGCATGGGAGGTAATGCCACATAATTGACCTATGGAGGGAGAGAAACCACTTGAATGTAAGGAATATTCAAGGAATTCATATGGCCAACATTCATACAATGTTCAGGACTAACAAACAAAAGTTGATCGATGGTCACTATGCTACCATAATGGGGAAAATCCATCACTCAAAAGAGTGTGGACACTACAACTTTCATAGCATAGAAATAGTCCCACCCAAGGACTATTTCTACTACCATGACATCAATACATAAATTTTTCCCTCCTAAGGTGATGGGACATTGAGGAAGGATCCCTAAAGGTTCACTAGATCTTCTATTAAAATCCAATAGATGATTAGTGGTTGGAACAAACTCATGAGAACCTAAAGCTTTCCAGGCAGTTGAGGATAAAATACTAACAGAGGTCACTTCATCTATGATAATTTGATATATGTACTTATCAGAAAATTGCACAATTATATGGAAATTGTTGTCCCTCGACCAAGTTTTGAGGATCATTGGTCATGTTTGACCTATTTTGGGGACTTCGACAGGTTGTCGAAGGCGGAGTGCAAGACAAAGTGGAGATCGCGGGATCTCGACCCCTTTTTAGGGATTTTTGGGTTTTGGGCTTATGTAATGGGTATGGGGATGTCGACCCATGGGTCTTATCCATGTTTAGGCCCTTTTGTAATGTATAAATATAAAGCTAGGCAATGTAAGTAGTGGTGTTATGCTAAGTGCAGATAACTAGTCAGTAGTAAGTTGTGCAAGTTGTAAGTGCTTTGTGCATGTTGTGTGAGACTTGCAAGGCTAATTGAAAGTAACTGTAAAAGGATGTGTAAGGTTATGTGCCTAGATCTACTTGGGTAAGGAGGATCTAGTGGAGAGAACGCAGATCTCCTGTCCTATGCAGAGTAGGATTTTTGTGGCTCTGTGCATGTACAAAATTGAGAGAAGCTAATAAAGAAGACGAAGAGTTGGTAGACGTAGACCCGGGGTGGGGGTGAACCACGTATATCCTGTGTTGTGAATTCTTTGTGCTTTATGGTTGTTCTCTTGTTTATGTGGTTAAATTCTTAGTGCGTTGTTAGATGATAGATGAATCTAATATGGTAGCTTAGTGCTGAATAATGTGAATGAATGCTAGATCTGATCGATGTTAGTATGCTTAGTGCTTGAATCTATTGAATCTATGGGAATGTTGCACTGATTTATTATTAGGGTTTAACTGTGTTGTAAACTAAGACTGGATATTGATGAACTATAACTACTAAGTGCTTTGTTAATGTGTTACAATCACATATCTGTATCCCAGCTAAGGTTGCAGACACTGGAGTCCTGCAACCACCCATGCCTCTACCTCAGGTGAGACTTCATCTGCTTCGCAAGTGTTTCCGAAAGGGCTAGTAGTTAGGGTTTTTTTGGTGCGTTGTTGTAGCATTGAGCCCTGGGTCTACCCCTGTGCCAACAAATGGTTCTGTTTCCGGTACCGAAACTGTGATTGCTGGGAACTAAGGAAAAAGGAGCTTTGTGCGAAGATCTAACCTGAAACTGTGAAATCTCCATGATTAGATTTGTTTCCCTAGTGCACAACATCCTACTTAACTTTTGCATCTCTATGCTAAGAAAAGAAGTTCGATATGAAGAGAAGAGGTAATATTTGTAAGATTTGTGCTTTGTTAAAGGTAAGATAAGTGGAAATTTTTGTTTCAAAAAGTATGGATCTAGGTATGTTTGATAAATTTTGTCCTAGATTGAAACGTAGGGCATAGCTAGAAGAAAGAATATTTGATATAAGTAGATCTGATAAGAATAGTGAAAGATATGTTATACCTATTCATAGAAAGAATGTTTGGACTAACCAATGGATGCAGGATCCTAGAAATATTTTTTTGCAGGTTTGCTACTGTGATCCTAGTGCATAGTACAGGAAAGGTTGGAGATCATTTAAAATAAAACTAGGATTAACCCTTTGTTATAGTTGTAGAAGACCGGGACATCTGGATAAGGAATCCCCTAGTAGAAGATCTAGTTGTCTTTGTTGTAAAGCTATGGACCATGAAGTTTTAGATTTCCCTAGAATGATTGCTAAGCTTGAAAGAATGAATATGAGACAAGAAGACCATGAGGAAGGTTAAGCAACTAAGACCATGGCAGAACCCCAGAAAGAATCAGAGATTGTATTGTTGAAAATAAAAGAAACCGTGAATGACCACCGAAATATCAACTTATCAGAGATATTTAAAGAAAAAGAGTGCATAGAAGAAAGAATAGGAGACTTCGACATTGACTGTGTTCTAGATGAAGAAACACAGGTGAATATTATGATAGAAAGAACTTGGGAAACTTTAGGAAAGCCTGCTATGATTCCTTCATTGGGAGGAATAAGATTATTTAGAGGAAAGTTGATAAACCTATGTGGAAAGTTCACCCAGATATCTATGAGTGCTCATGGAACATTGACAGAGGAAGAGTTTGAGGTTGTTAAATTTATTGAGAACAATGCCCCATTTTCTATATTAGTAGGAAAACCTTGGATTGAAAGGGATCAGGCCAGAAGGAAAGAAGAATAAGTCTTAGAGAAGAAGAAGCAAGAGTTGAAAGATTGCATGACTAGAAGGATCACACACTTGATTGAAGAACAGGAGAATAGATCGAAGATATTTAAAACCAGAAACTTGGATGTTGAAGTTGGAAGAACACAAGAAGACTCACAGAAGACTGAAACACCTACCCTAGATAGAGAAGAAGTATTGCCCCTGAACCCTAGGAAAGAATCTCAACAATGCGAAGTTACTATGCCAAGAGGAGATACGAATCAGAATGGAAAGAGGAATACCGAGACGAAATTCACTGGAAAGAAGGCTAGAAAACTAAGTAAGAAGAGATCAAAGATCAAAAAGTTACAGAAGGTTCTAGAGGGAACTTTGTAGAAGGAAAATTTGCAAAATTGGAACTTCATCTTGATATCAGAATAGCGCCACATGGAACTTCGCCATTACGAAGCAATATAGCCATTGGAAACAATATAACCGTTAGAATGACGCCCCGAATGGTTATAATGGCATTTATGGTCAGAAATCTTGCCATCAGATTGTTTGGACTGTGCCGTAATGGACAAAACTTAATTAATGAAGGCTTCTCTCCCATTGAAGAGATTCATTACCTAGTTATCTACTTATTTCGTCAAGCCTTTCACCGAGAACACGTTTTCCAACAATGATTATCTGAGCTCACATATTAGTTGATTTTTCACCGTGATCATCGAGCTATCACCATCCATCCTATTACATTGAGTAGTTACTCTTCAAACCCAAGATATTCAAACATGAGCGTGTATGTCCAAAGAACTTAGTGCAATCGAAGAGTCTATGAAGGAGGTACTGATCGACTTCATGACTAAAAGAGTAATGTTTGAAAGGGTAATGTTTGTGGGTGTACAAGCATCATTGAAAAGAGGAGTGCAAGCCTCTCTGTCGATTACTCGTGGATCCGGACCATCCTGACCAACAATGGAGAAGAGAACCAAGCACAGAGATGACCTAGCAAATGCAAAGCTAATCCCGACCATCTTACCCAACTACATCCCACCTCTGGTCGGAACGATGAGTCATGATAGTGTGTCGAGAGATTTTGATTACACCATGGTTACTGCGTACCTCCCAAAGGGGATACGCGCAGTTAGAGTGCAGCAGGACAAGATCGTAACGTTGAAGTTCAATGACTTCAACCTAGGAGACTAAAAGAACCATAGTATGCTCGCCCCATCTAAATACTTCACCAGGACGAAGGGGAAGAACTCGAAAATAATCCCCCACCCGTGGATGATGAACCTCGCGCAGTCCACCCTGTCGAATGTAATGAAAATCCCACACTTTGGAAGGAACCAGGAGGTTAACGCCTGTGTTAAGCTCCTAATATCATGTTACCATGGTGGCTACTTATGGCTAGACCATCGTATCATAGTCGATCCGACGCTAATCCATAGGATCACTGGATTGAGTATGCAGGGACCCGACCCACATGACTTCTATCCAGGGAAAGCCACAGATCGTGCATTAGTAGAGAAGATCAAGGATACATAAGACAATGTTGAGAAGGGGACACGAGGCTACAAGGTATCTTCCATCTAGAATGGCATAGTGTGCCTATCATGCCAATTAATTGCAGGAAAGCTAGTAAGGAAGAACAGATCCACGCAGGTCACAGGCTTTGTTGTTGACCTCGCCGAAAAATGCGTGGAAGGCCTACAAATGAACTGGGAGAAGTACCTAGTTAACCAGCTGGAATTAGACTGTCGTGAAGCACAAGATCAGGGTTATGAGTTCCACTTTAGCTACCCCCTGATCCTCATCGCATTTACCACTTGGGAAATGCTGGAAGGCGCGACCTTCCAAGACATTGAACCATTCAAGCCTCTTTCTGCGAAGTTCACCACACTCTGGTACTCGAGCGATATGGGAAAACAGTGGCAGTCGAACACAATATTTCACATATATTATATCCAACTGAAGAGGGTTATCGAAGATGAACCTCGCATGATGCCAAACACCCTACAACAGTTCCGACCCCTCATGAAGTTTTTCTCAGATCGACACTTCATCTATATCATTGCGCGAGCAGATGAGCATAAGGAGGAGCTTCATTCATACTACAAGCTCACAGAAGAGGACCTCAAGGAGATCACTAAGGACTGGTCAGCAGACCTCCTTATCGCCATTGATCTTGCAGAGATGTCTGACCCCGAACTTGACAGCTCGGAGGCCACTCACAAAAAACATGACACACCCGGAACCAACAGAAGGAAGAAGACCGCAGAAGCCCAAGACTTAAGCAACACATCAAAAGAAATTGTTTCAGTATCACTTAGCCAAGGGGGTGATGACGAAGTAGCAGAGATAAATGGAAAATAAGATGAGCAGAAGCAAGGTGAAGTAACACCACCTAGAGATGAGGCTGATCCCTTGAAGAAGTGGAAGGTTTCTCCTATGAAACCCTCTTCCCGAAAGAAATCTAGAGCCACCTTCACTAAGATGCATATTATGCTCATTGTCGATGACTTTGAATTCATCATCGCAGTTGTAAACGATGCCTCGCAGGAAATATTGCATAAACATGAATCCAAGCAGGAGGAGATGTACGAAATAATCGAGGTTGAACTCTGAGGGGTACAACAGACCCTTCAGTCCAATCGCGCAGTGTCCACTGTGCCCCTGCCATCGAAAGAACCATAGTTCGGAGATGAGCCAACCCAACTCCACAGACTAGCTGATGCGACCGAAGCTCACCTTTGTCGCACACAAGAAGAAACAGAACAAGCCACCCAGGCCTTGAAGCAAGTGAAAGAAGTAGTTGTAGAACAATTCCAAGTTGCGTAGTAGGAGAAGGTTTCTCTCCAGAGAAATTTTGAAGAGGATAAAGCACAGATTCAACAAGAAAAAGAATAGTTGCTCGCAGTGCAACTTGAATTGAAAGAATAAGTCAATAGAGCACTTCGCTCTGCGAAAATCTTAGAGCCAAAGTACGAATACCGAGTCAAGCATCAAGTAGAGAAGCTTGTGGAAGCTATCCAATAGCTACAACAAAGAATATCAGACTTAAAGCTATGAACAGTGCCTGACACTCTGCAGGATGTGAGGGATCAAAGAGATGCAACTGCTCAAAGCTCAGTTGAGAGAATAAAGGTCCTTTCCATGGAATGTAAACAACTAAGTGATCATAGTGCCTAGACATATGAGAAACTCACTGAGAATACCAAACTGAAGGAATTGGAGTCACAGCTCCATGAGGTGAAGCAACAAGTAGAAACAATAAAGGCACAGTTGAAGCCCTTGTCAGCTATTGAAAGGATGAAGCAATCCTAAGAGCAGCGCACTGCTCAACAGCAGGTCCACGCCATTCATAGCAAAGTCATGGAAGTGACTCAGAGGCTCCAACCTATACAGGATGAGGCTTGCCAACTGTTCTCATAGATTGAAGGCTGAGGAGAAGAACTGGAGCAAGTCATCACTTCAGCTGAACAACACTTAGAGGGACCTATGAACAAAGTAGTCATCCAAGAGTTCGTTGAGAAGGAGGTCGTGGCACCACAACAAGTCGAAGCAGCTCGAGACAAGCTCGAGGCTTTTGAAGCAGAGCTACACATACTAAAGTGACTCGGGACGAGTCACAGGTGAGTGTTGGGGGCCTGTTGGCCCTCGATCAAGTTTTGAGGATCCTTGGTCATGTTTGACCTATTTTTGGGACTTTGACAGGCCGTCAAAGGCAGAGTGCAAGATGAATCGGAGATCGTGGGATCTCGACACCTTTTTATGGATTTTTGGGTTTTGGGCTTATGTAATGGGTATGGGGATGTCGGCCCATGGGTCTTACCCATGTTTAGGCCCTTTTGTAATGTATAAATAGAAAGCTAGGCGATGTAAGTAGTGGTGCTATGCTAAGTGCAGATGAGTAGTCAGTAGTAAGTTGTGCAAGTTGTAAGTGCTTTGTGCATGTTGTGTGAGACTTGCAAGGCTAAGTGCAAGTGACTGTAAAAGGTTGTGTAAGGTTCTGCGCCTAGATCTACTCGTGGAAGGAGGATTTGGCGGAGTGTGCGCATATCTCCTGTCCTATGCGGAGTAGGATTTTTGTGGCTCTGTGCATGTAGAAGATTGAGAGAAGCTAATAAAGAAGATGAAGAGTTGGTGGACGTAGCCCCAGGGTTGGGGTGAACCACATATATCCTGTGTTGTGAATGATTTGTGCTTTATGGTTGTTCTCTTGTTTATGTGGTTAAATGATTAGTGCATTGTTAGATGATAGATGAATTTAATATGGTAGCTTAGTGCCGAATAATGTGAATGGATGCTAGATATGATCTATGTTAGTATGCTTAGTGCTTGAATCTATTGAATCAATGGGAATGTTGCATATTATTAGAGTTTAATTGCATTGTAAACTAAGACTGGATATTGATGAACTATAACTGCCAAGTGCTCTGTTAAGGTGTTACAATCACATATCTGTGTCCCAGCTAAGGTTGCAAACACTGGAGTCCTGCAACCACCCATGCCTCTACCTCGGGTGAGACTTCATCTACTTCGCAGGTGTTTCTGAAAGGGACAGTAGTTAGGGTTTTGTTTGTGTGTTGTTGTAGCATTGAAACTTGGGTCTTCCCCTATGCCAACATAAATGGATACTTGAAGGAAAACGAGGTTCTTCTAGACTATTCCAATAAAAGGACATGACCTGAGTACTTGGAGGGGTTTCCATTGAAACAGGTGGGATGTCCCCTTTTTCAGAACACTTTGAAATGATAAAGAAAACATCAGTGTTATGGGGTCAACCGAAGATCAAATCGTATTGACCACTTCATCAACCATAGGTTGGGTAGCGGAGGAATATTGGGAATAAACTCAAGGTTATTGCTGGGCAATGACACTATCTTCCAATAATTGTGAATCCTCCTATATGTGAGGGAAATGGTAAGTACAATGATTTTCGTTGCATAACTTACAAGGAAACTTGACATTACCTTTTTTACACCCAATCTTATGATCACTAGTCGACGGACCATCACTGGCATGACCTGTAGAGGCTGGTGACATGGGTTGATGGGAACCCTGAGACCATACTTCTAAAACATTGAGAATACCAGGGAAATGGTTAAGAAGGTGATCACCCTTACAAATCCTCCAAGGGAACTTGGTTTTGTGACCTATGTTCTTAGGCTTCTCAACATTATCAACACTCTTAACATGATTAACAGTGGTTGGTCGATTTCCCCTTTGCTTATTTTGTTTGTCCTTGTTCTTCATTTTCTTTTCCTTATTAGCCTTCCAGTTACTAGCACCATGACTTTCACTAGGAATGGATGAAGAAAGGGAAGAATACACAATAGGTAAAGAAGAAAAAGGGTCAATATAAGGCTCATGTTCTTTAGGTGGAGAGATTCATTTCAAGGCACCAAGAGCATTTTTCATCACCAAAGTGGAAAACAACCATACTAGTAACCCTATAGTGAATCCAAGAAGAATCAATATAGCAATGTAAGGAGGACCAATATTTCCAAAACAAGGAAAAGTATGAGGATCCCCCTACAAAGGGGTTCCTTGTTTGCAGGCTCTGAAACTGTACCATAAACACAGACTCAACCTAGGGTCTTCTAAATCAAAGAGAAAACACTACCAAGTTCTCTATAAGATAAGATGAAGAAAACAATTCTTTTATAACTTAGAGAAAGGAAGTAAGGATCTTCTAGAGATGAATGATGAAGTCGTCAAGGAAGAAACAAGAGAACTTTACCAACAAATACTCGATAATGGACTTCCATAGGTGCAAGTACTAGATGAAACCAAGTACCCTCCTAAGGATCAAAAACCATGTGTTGTACATCTATATGTACTGACAGTACCACCACTGTAGTCACCTAGGAAGGTAACCTAGGAAAATCAACTAGGGCTACCACTTCGTGCTTGGTGGTTGGGTGAAAGGGTCATGGGAGAGGGATTTTATGAATGTGAATGGTATGTAAGAAATATGTATTCGACCCAAAGAAACTCAGATAGTGGTGTCACCCCGAGGACTTGCCACTCCTAAGATTTCCCCATTGACTTGCATAACCCCACCGAGAGAGAGTGTTGGGGACCGGTCCAAGCACTCTTCTCAATTTCTCCTACTGCTTGAATCCTATGTTAGATGAGTTTTCCCAACAACTACTTCACATTACAAATGGATTTATGCTCATTAGTGTTCCTAGTTTTGTTTCAGTAGCCTTGGATAATTTACTCTCCACCCTACAATCAAGGCCTACAACTTAGACTTATGATCATTTTCTAATAAAAAGAAAGTATAGTTGTTTTTAGATTAGGTACCTTGTTTCTTTTATGATTTTTTTTACTCAAAATGGTAAATGGAAGTGAAGTATATGGTGTTATCACTCTGATTCCAAGAAGACATCAAAATAAAAATAAAAATGAATGGAATGCAATCTTTAGTTTCAATGAATCCTATCGACAGAAAGGAGCAATAGGTCTCAAGCAAAGAAACAAGTGTAAAATTCAATGCATGAAACTAAAACTACTCTTTGAATGCAAAAGGTGTTTGATATATGAGTCACAGAAACCATAGGATACATTTTTTTTAAATGCAATTTATTTTTCTTTAAAATGAAAGCTCAAGCATGCTCCACCCACTAAGTAGAATGCAATTACTTTTTGGTTTTCCACTTCTTTCAAATGTAATGAAAAACTTTAATGCAACTTATTTTGTTTTCTTTCTTTCAAATGAGATGAAAAGAGCTAAATGCAAACACAAAGGATCACACAACAAAAAAATGAAAACCAAAAAATGCAATCAAGTAGGTCGACAATCATCAAAAGAGCTTCAAATGAGAAATATCTGAATACTTTCCACTCAAAACAAGAAACCAATTTTATAATAGGTCATAAGCAAGTGAAAGCCCAAAACATGAGGGTCGTTTCCAATTGGAAAAAGAGAATTGAATGCAAAGTAGAAAGATCAATTTCAAAACTTTGAAACAAAGTTCAGAACATTAAAGATCAACAACAAGTGACATTCAAGCCAAATATGCCAAAGACACAATCTAAGGGTCACAGTTAACCCAAGATAATGAAGTGCATTCAAACAAAATCGAAAAGAAAAAGAGACTCAAGGAGGATTAATCCAATGATGACCATTGGATCCTAAGAAATCAAAGCCTCATACAAAAAGAAAAGGATATGATGAGGAGGCCTGAGACAAAAATATGACAATATGAAGACAAAATAAGCTCCAAATTCACTAAAAAAAAGGACTATAGCCCCAATACCCATGTAGACAGGGCGATGATTAGGGTATTATAACTCCTAAGTACACTAACAAGTAGGTATAAGCAGGGTTTGATCGCTTTGTACTCCCTTATAAGGGGGTGATGAAGCTTGTAAAGTGGTGAAAAAACTCAAACTTTACCCAGATATGAGATAGGGTCATGTGTTTGGCTCAGAGAGCTTCCCAATGATGATGTGGGAAGGGGAGAGATCAAAGAAGAAGCATCAAACAAGACTCAAAAGGCTATAAAATACCAAGGAAAGACTAAAGAGAACATTCCCGACTAGATTCGCCAATTTCTATTATGGTAAAGTTCCCCCTATGGACAGGTGAAACCCCCCTTGGATCAAGACCCCTCTTGATCAAAGACAGAAGAAAACAAATGGTGAAATCCTTCCCCCCTAGACCTATTTCAACAATTAGAATGAGAAGGAAGAGATGGATGACCTACCTTTTTACGTCAATTTTCCTCATTGCTCCAGCCTTTGACCTTGATGTCCAAGCTCCTAGGCGCAAGAAAAGACCTACAAAGAACAAAATGAAACCTCCTTCTTTGACACTATATTGTTAAGTGAAAATAGAACTATCTATGATGAATTTAACAACAATAGACATGCATATACTTGAACGCATAAACATGAGAGGAATAGGCCAAGTTATATATTAATGGAAATCCAACAAAATGGAAGCACTTGCAATCTCAAGTTTGACGTTGTAGCAGGTCCTCCAAGATCCCCTTTCCACCCCCTTGGATATCACACAATCATAAGTATTATGATCTTAATTCTCCCCCCTTTTACCCAAGAATGACCTCCATTATATAGGAATTTGAGGAATAACAACCTTATGATATTTCCAGAAGATGGTTGAGGATTTAGCTCCATAAGTTGGGATTTGGATTATAAAATGAATATTGATTTTTCCTAATATGGATCCAAGATATATGACTCGAATCCTTGACCCAAACAAACTAAATCTTCCTGGATCTTTCCCTTAGAAAAATGTGGCATAGTTGTAACCTCTCCATCGCTCCCATAACACTAAGAACAGGGCAATGATATCGCTCCCCCATAACTTATCAAGGAGAGATGACAAGAGTTCATCGCTCCGTATACATGGACATGAGAGCGATGACACTTAGACAAGGTCAAAATATAAAGCTAAAAGTAGCATTTTGACCTGCAAATGATGTATTTATCATCAATCATGTCTAGGGAACATGACAAGTACTTGCACATGATGATAAAGTTGCGACATTTAAGTGCGACACTAATAGTAGAATGTGATACATAAGTGTGACACTTAGTAGCGCAACAAATCGACACTTAGTATAATGTGATACATAAGTG
>ML777606.1:1372126-1386774 GCA_009831015.1 Picea engelmannii | reverse complement strand
TAGCGATGGAGTTACCATGTCAACTATCGGAGCTAAATCCAAAGAAGAGCATCATACAACAAGAGGCTCCTTCTCATTAGAAATTGTAGGCATGGGAGGTAATGCCACATAATTGACCTATGGAGGGAGAGAAACCACTTGAATGTAAGGAATATTCAAGGAATTCATATGGCCAACATTCATACAATGTTCAGGACTAACAAACAAAAGTTGATCGATGGTCACTATGCTACCATAATGGGGAAAATCCATCACTCAAAAGAGTGTGGACACTACAACTTTCATAGCATAGAAATAGTCCCACCCAAGGACTATTTCTACTACCATGACATCAATACATAAATTTTTCCCTCCTAAGGTGATGGGACATTGAGGAAGGATCCCTAAAGGTTCACTAGATCTTCTATTAAAATCCAATAGATGATTAGTGGTTGGAACAAACTCATGAGAACCTAAAGCTTTCCAGGCAGTTGAGGATAAAATACTAACAGAGGTCACTTCATCTATGATAATTTGATATATGTACTTATCAGAAAATTGCACAATTATATGGAAATTGTTGTCCCTCGACCAAGTTTTGAGGATCATTGGTCATGTTTGACCTATTTTGGGGACTTCGACAGGTTGTCGAAGGCGGAGTGCAAGACAAAGTGGAGATCGCGGGATCTCGACCCCTTTTTAGGGATTTTTGGGTTTTGGGCTTATGTAATGGGTATGGGGATGTCGACCCATGGGTCTTATCCATGTTTAGGCCCTTTTGTAATGTATAAATATAAAGCTAGGCAATGTAAGTAGTGGTGTTATGCTAAGTGCAGATAACTAGTCAGTAGTAAGTTGTGCAAGTTGTAAGTGCTTTGTGCATGTTGTGTGAGACTTGCAAGGCTAATTGAAAGTAACTGTAAAAGGATGTGTAAGGTTATGTGCCTAGATCTACTTGGGTAAGGAGGATCTAGTGGAGAGAACGCAGATCTCCTGTCCTATGCAGAGTAGGATTTTTGTGGCTCTGTGCATGTACAAAATTGAGAGAAGCTAATAAAGAAGACGAAGAGTTGGTAGACGTAGACCCGGGGTGGGGGTGAACCACGTATATCCTGTGTTGTGAATTCTTTGTGCTTTATGGTTGTTCTCTTGTTTATGTGGTTAAATTCTTAGTGCGTTGTTAGATGATAGATGAATCTAATATGGTAGCTTAGTGCTGAATAATGTGAATGAATGCTAGATCTGATCGATGTTAGTATGCTTAGTGCTTGAATCTATTGAATCTATGGGAATGTTGCACTGATTTATTATTAGGGTTTAACTGTGTTGTAAACTAAGACTGGATATTGATGAACTATAACTACTAAGTGCTTTGTTAATGTGTTACAATCACATATCTGTATCCCAGCTAAGGTTGCAGACACTGGAGTCCTGCAACCACCCATGCCTCTACCTCAGGTGAGACTTCATCTGCTTCGCAAGTGTTTCCGAAAGGGCTAGTAGTTAGGGTTTTTTTGGTGCGTTGTTGTAGCATTGAGCCCTGGGTCTACCCCTGTGCCAACAAATGGTTCTGTTTCCGGTACCGAAACTGTGATTGCTGGGAACTAAGGAAAAAGGAGCTTTGTGCGAAGATCTAACCTGAAACTGTGAAATCTCCATGATTAGATTTGTTTCCCTAGTGCACAACATCCTACTTAACTTTTGCATCTCTATGCTAAGAAAAGAAGTTCGATATGAAGAGAAGAGGTAATATTTGTAAGATTTGTGCTTTGTTAAAGGTAAGATAAGTGGAAATTTTTGTTTCAAAAAGTATGGATCTAGGTATGTTTGATAAATTTTGTCCTAGATTGAAACGTAGGGCATAGCTAGAAGAAAGAATATTTGATATAAGTAGATCTGATAAGAATAGTGAAAGATATGTTATACCTATTCATAGAAAGAATGTTTGGACTAACCAATGGATGCAGGATCCTAGAAATATTTTTTTGCAGGTTTGCTACTGTGATCCTAGTGCATAGTACAGGAAAGGTTGGAGATCATTTAAAATAAAACTAGGATTAACCCTTTGTTATAGTTGTAGAAGACCGGGACATCTGGATAAGGAATCCCCTAGTAGAAGATCTAGTTGTCTTTGTTGTAAAGCTATGGACCATGAAGTTTTAGATTTCCCTAGAATGATTGCTAAGCTTGAAAGAATGAATATGAGACAAGAAGACCATGAGGAAGGTTAAGCAACTAAGACCATGGCAGAACCCCAGAAAGAATCAGAGATTGTATTGTTGAAAATAAAAGAAACCGTGAATGACCACCGAAATATCAACTTATCAGAGATATTTAAAGAAAAAGAGTGCATAGAAGAAAGAATAGGAGACTTCGACATTGACTGTGTTCTAGATGAAGAAACACAGGTGAATATTATGATAGAAAGAACTTGGGAAACTTTAGGAAAGCCTGCTATGATTCCTTCATTGGGAGGAATAAGATTATTTAGAGGAAAGTTGATAAACCTATGTGGAAAGTTCACCCAGATATCTATGAGTGCTCATGGAACATTGACAGAGGAAGAGTTTGAGGTTGTTAAATTTATTGAGAACAATGCCCCATTTTCTATATTAGTAGGAAAACCTTGGATTGAAAGGGATCAGGCCAGAAGGAAAGAAGAATAAGTCTTAGAGAAGAAGAAGCAAGAGTTGAAAGATTGCATGACTAGAAGGATCACACACTTGATTGAAGAACAGGAGAATAGATCGAAGATATTTAAAACCAGAAACTTGGATGTTGAAGTTGGAAGAACACAAGAAGACTCACAGAAGACTGAAACACCTACCCTAGATAGAGAAGAAGTATTGCCCCTGAACCCTAGGAAAGAATCTCAACAATGCGAAGTTACTATGCCAAGAGGAGATACGAATCAGAATGGAAAGAGGAATACCGAGACGAAATTCACTGGAAAGAAGGCTAGAAAACTAAGTAAGAAGAGATCAAAGATCAAAAAGTTACAGAAGGTTCTAGAGGGAACTTTGTAGAAGGAAAATTTGCAAAATTGGAACTTCATCTTGATATCAGAATAGCGCCACATGGAACTTCGCCATTACGAAGCAATATAGCCATTGGAAACAATATAACCGTTAGAATGACGCCCCGAATGGTTATAATGGCATTTATGGTCAGAAATCTTGCCATCAGATTGTTTGGACTGTGCCGTAATGGACAAAACTTAATTAATGAAGGCTTCTCTCCCATTGAAGAGATTCATTACCTAGTTATCTACTTATTTCGTCAAGCCTTTCACCGAGAACACGTTTTCCAACAATGATTATCTGAGCTCACATATTAGTTGATTTTTCACCGTGATCATCGAGCTATCACCATCCATCCTATTACATTGAGTAGTTACTCTTCAAACCCAAGATATTCAAACATGAGCGTGTATGTCCAAAGAACTTAGTGCAATCGAAGAGTCTATGAAGGAGGTACTGATCGACTTCATGACTAAAAGAGTAATGTTTGAAAGGGTAATGTTTGTGGGTGTACAAGCATCATTGAAAAGAGGAGTGCAAGCCTCTCTGTCGATTACTCGTGGATCCGGACCATCCTGACCAACAATGGAGAAGAGAACCAAGCACAGAGATGACCTAGCAAATGCAAAGCTAATCCCGACCATCTTACCCAACTACATCCCACCTCTGGTCGGAACGATGAGTCATGATAGTGTGTCGAGAGATTTTGATTACACCATGGTTACTGCGTACCTCCCAAAGGGGATACGCGCAGTTAGAGTGCAGCAGGACAAGATCGTAACGTTGAAGTTCAATGACTTCAACCTAGGAGACTAAAAGAACCATAGTATGCTCGCCCCATCTAAATACTTCACCAGGACGAAGGGGAAGAACTCGAAAATAATCCCCCACCCGTGGATGATGAACCTCGCGCAGTCCACCCTGTCGAATGTAATGAAAATCCCACACTTTGGAAGGAACCAGGAGGTTAACGCCTGTGTTAAGCTCCTAATATCATGTTACCATGGTGGCTACTTATGGCTAGACCATCGTATCATAGTCGATCCGACGCTAATCCATAGGATCACTGGATTGAGTATGCAGGGACCCGACCCACATGACTTCTATCCAGGGAAAGCCACAGATCGTGCATTAGTAGAGAAGATCAAGGATACATAAGACAATGTTGAGAAGGGGACACGAGGCTACAAGGTATCTTCCATCTAGAATGGCATAGTGTGCCTATCATGCCAATTAATTGCAGGAAAGCTAGTAAGGAAGAACAGATCCACGCAGGTCACAGGCTTTGTTGTTGACCTCGCCGAAAAATGCGTGGAAGGCCTACAAATGAACTGGGAGAAGTACCTAGTTAACCAGCTGGAATTAGACTGTCGTGAAGCACAAGATCAGGGTTATGAGTTCCACTTTAGCTACCCCCTGATCCTCATCGCATTTACCACTTGGGAAATGCTGGAAGGCGCGACCTTCCAAGACATTGAACCATTCAAGCCTCTTTCTGCGAAGTTCACCACACTCTGGTACTCGAGCGATATGGGAAAACAGTGGCAGTCGAACACAATATTTCACATATATTATATCCAACTGAAGAGGGTTATCGAAGATGAACCTCGCATGATGCCAAACACCCTACAACAGTTCCGACCCCTCATGAAGTTTTTCTCAGATCGACACTTCATCTATATCATTGCGCGAGCAGATGAGCATAAGGAGGAGCTTCATTCATACTACAAGCTCACAGAAGAGGACCTCAAGGAGATCACTAAGGACTGGTCAGCAGACCTCCTTATCGCCATTGATCTTGCAGAGATGTCTGACCCCGAACTTGACAGCTCGGAGGCCACTCACAAAAAACATGACACACCCGGAACCAACAGAAGGAAGAAGACCGCAGAAGCCCAAGACTTAAGCAACACATCAAAAGAAATTGTTTCAGTATCACTTAGCCAAGGGGGTGATGACGAAGTAGCAGAGATAAATGGAAAATAAGATGAGCAGAAGCAAGGTGAAGTAACACCACCTAGAGATGAGGCTGATCCCTTGAAGAAGTGGAAGGTTTCTCCTATGAAACCCTCTTCCCGAAAGAAATCTAGAGCCACCTTCACTAAGATGCATATTATGCTCATTGTCGATGACTTTGAATTCATCATCGCAGTTGTAAACGATGCCTCGCAGGAAATATTGCATAAACATGAATCCAAGCAGGAGGAGATGTACGAAATAATCGAGGTTGAACTCTGAGGGGTACAACAGACCCTTCAGTCCAATCGCGCAGTGTCCACTGTGCCCCTGCCATCGAAAGAACCATAGTTCGGAGATGAGCCAACCCAACTCCACAGACTAGCTGATGCGACCGAAGCTCACCTTTGTCGCACACAAGAAGAAACAGAACAAGCCACCCAGGCCTTGAAGCAAGTGAAAGAAGTAGTTGTAGAACAATTCCAAGTTGCGTAGTAGGAGAAGGTTTCTCTCCAGAGAAATTTTGAAGAGGATAAAGCACAGATTCAACAAGAAAAAGAATAGTTGCTCGCAGTGCAACTTGAATTGAAAGAATAAGTCAATAGAGCACTTCGCTCTGCGAAAATCTTAGAGCCAAAGTACGAATACCGAGTCAAGCATCAAGTAGAGAAGCTTGTGGAAGCTATCCAATAGCTACAACAAAGAATATCAGACTTAAAGCTATGAACAGTGCCTGACACTCTGCAGGATGTGAGGGATCAAAGAGATGCAACTGCTCAAAGCTCAGTTGAGAGAATAAAGGTCCTTTCCATGGAATGTAAACAACTAAGTGATCATAGTGCCTAGACATATGAGAAACTCACTGAGAATACCAAACTGAAGGAATTGGAGTCACAGCTCCATGAGGTGAAGCAACAAGTAGAAACAATAAAGGCACAGTTGAAGCCCTTGTCAGCTATTGAAAGGATGAAGCAATCCTAAGAGCAGCGCACTGCTCAACAGCAGGTCCACGCCATTCATAGCAAAGTCATGGAAGTGACTCAGAGGCTCCAACCTATACAGGATGAGGCTTGCCAACTGTTCTCATAGATTGAAGGCTGAGGAGAAGAACTGGAGCAAGTCATCACTTCAGCTGAACAACACTTAGAGGGACCTATGAACAAAGTAGTCATCCAAGAGTTCGTTGAGAAGGAGGTCGTGGCACCACAACAAGTCGAAGCAGCTCGAGACAAGCTCGAGGCTTTTGAAGCAGAGCTACACATACTAAAGTGACTCGGGACGAGTCACAGGTGAGTGTTGGGGGCCTGTTGGCCCTCGATCAAGTTTTGAGGATCCTTGGTCATGTTTGACCTATTTTTGGGACTTTGACAGGCCGTCAAAGGCAGAGTGCAAGATGAATCGGAGATCGTGGGATCTCGACACCTTTTTATGGATTTTTGGGTTTTGGGCTTATGTAATGGGTATGGGGATGTCGGCCCATGGGTCTTACCCATGTTTAGGCCCTTTTGTAATGTATAAATAGAAAGCTAGGCGATGTAAGTAGTGGTGCTATGCTAAGTGCAGATGAGTAGTCAGTAGTAAGTTGTGCAAGTTGTAAGTGCTTTGTGCATGTTGTGTGAGACTTGCAAGGCTAAGTGCAAGTGACTGTAAAAGGTTGTGTAAGGTTCTGCGCCTAGATCTACTCGTGGAAGGAGGATTTGGCGGAGTGTGCGCATATCTCCTGTCCTATGCGGAGTAGGATTTTTGTGGCTCTGTGCATGTAGAAGATTGAGAGAAGCTAATAAAGAAGATGAAGAGTTGGTGGACGTAGCCCCAGGGTTGGGGTGAACCACATATATCCTGTGTTGTGAATGATTTGTGCTTTATGGTTGTTCTCTTGTTTATGTGGTTAAATGATTAGTGCATTGTTAGATGATAGATGAATTTAATATGGTAGCTTAGTGCCGAATAATGTGAATGGATGCTAGATATGATCTATGTTAGTATGCTTAGTGCTTGAATCTATTGAATCAATGGGAATGTTGCATATTATTAGAGTTTAATTGCATTGTAAACTAAGACTGGATATTGATGAACTATAACTGCCAAGTGCTCTGTTAAGGTGTTACAATCACATATCTGTGTCCCAGCTAAGGTTGCAAACACTGGAGTCCTGCAACCACCCATGCCTCTACCTCGGGTGAGACTTCATCTACTTCGCAGGTGTTTCTGAAAGGGACAGTAGTTAGGGTTTTGTTTGTGTGTTGTTGTAGCATTGAAACTTGGGTCTTCCCCTATGCCAACATAAATGGATACTTGAAGGAAAACGAGGTTCTTCTAGACTATTCCAATAAAAGGACATGACCTGAGTACTTGGAGGGGTTTCCATTGAAACAGGTGGGATGTCCCCTTTTTCAGAACACTTTGAAATGATAAAGAAAACATCAGTGTTATGGGGTCAACCGAAGATCAAATCGTATTGACCACTTCATCAACCATAGGTTGGGTAGCGGAGGAATATTGGGAATAAACTCAAGGTTATTGCTGGGCAATGACACTATCTTCCAATAATTGTGAATCCTCCTATATGTGAGGGAAATGGTAAGTACAATGATTTTCGTTGCATAACTTACAAGGAAACTTGACATTACCTTTTTTACACCCAATCTTATGATCACTAGTCGACGGACCATCACTGGCATGACCTGTAGAGGCTGGTGACATGGGTTGATGGGAACCCTGAGACCATACTTCTAAAACATTGAGAATACCAGGGAAATGGTTAAGAAGGTGATCACCCTTACAAATCCTCCAAGGGAACTTGGTTTTGTGACCTATGTTCTTAGGCTTCTCAACATTATCAACACTCTTAACATGATTAACAGTGGTTGGTCGATTTCCCCTTTGCTTATTTTGTTTGTCCTTGTTCTTCATTTTCTTTTCCTTATTAGCCTTCCAGTTACTAGCACCATGACTTTCACTAGGAATGGATGAAGAAAGGGAAGAATACACAATAGGTAAAGAAGAAAAAGGGTCAATATAAGGCTCATGTTCTTTAGGTGGAGAGATTCATTTCAAGGCACCAAGAGCATTTTTCATCACCAAAGTGGAAAACAACCATACTAGTAACCCTATAGTGAATCCAAGAAGAATCAATATAGCAATGTAAGGAGGACCAATATTTCCAAAACAAGGAAAAGTATGAGGATCCCCCTACAAAGGGGTTCCTTGTTTGCAGGCTCTGAAACTGTACCATAAACACAGACTCAACCTAGGGTCTTCTAAATCAAAGAGAAAACACTACCAAGTTCTCTATAAGATAAGATGAAGAAAACAATTCTTTTATAACTTAGAGAAAGGAAGTAAGGATCTTCTAGAGATGAATGATGAAGTCGTCAAGGAAGAAACAAGAGAACTTTACCAACAAATACTCGATAATGGACTTCCATAGGTGCAAGTACTAGATGAAACCAAGTACCCTCCTAAGGATCAAAAACCATGTGTTGTACATCTATATGTACTGACAGTACCACCACTGTAGTCACCTAGGAAGGTAACCTAGGAAAATCAACTAGGGCTACCACTTCGTGCTTGGTGGTTGGGTGAAAGGGTCATGGGAGAGGGATTTTATGAATGTGAATGGTATGTAAGAAATATGTATTCGACCCAAAGAAACTCAGATAGTGGTGTCACCCCGAGGACTTGCCACTCCTAAGATTTCCCCATTGACTTGCATAACCCCACCGAGAGAGAGTGTTGGGGACCGGTCCAAGCACTCTTCTCAATTTCTCCTACTGCTTGAATCCTATGTTAGATGAGTTTTCCCAACAACTACTTCACATTACAAATGGATTTATGCTCATTAGTGTTCCTAGTTTTGTTTCAGTAGCCTTGGATAATTTACTCTCCACCCTACAATCAAGGCCTACAACTTAGACTTATGATCATTTTCTAATAAAAAGAAAGTATAGTTGTTTTTAGATTAGGTACCTTGTTTCTTTTATGATTTTTTTTACTCAAAATGGTAAATGGAAGTGAAGTATATGGTGTTATCACTCTGATTCCAAGAAGACATCAAAATAAAAATAAAAATGAATGGAATGCAATCTTTAGTTTCAATGAATCCTATCGACAGAAAGGAGCAATAGGTCTCAAGCAAAGAAACAAGTGTAAAATTCAATGCATGAAACTAAAACTACTCTTTGAATGCAAAAGGTGTTTGATATATGAGTCACAGAAACCATAGGATACATTTTTTTTAAATGCAATTTATTTTTCTTTAAAATGAAAGCTCAAGCATGCTCCACCCACTAAGTAGAATGCAATTACTTTTTGGTTTTCCACTTCTTTCAAATGTAATGAAAAACTTTAATGCAACTTATTTTGTTTTCTTTCTTTCAAATGAGATGAAAAGAGCTAAATGCAAACACAAAGGATCACACAACAAAAAAATGAAAACCAAAAAATGCAATCAAGTAGGTCGACAATCATCAAAAGAGCTTCAAATGAGAAATATCTGAATACTTTCCACTCAAAACAAGAAACCAATTTTATAATAGGTCATAAGCAAGTGAAAGCCCAAAACATGAGGGTCGTTTCCAATTGGAAAAAGAGAATTGAATGCAAAGTAGAAAGATCAATTTCAAAACTTTGAAACAAAGTTCAGAACATTAAAGATCAACAACAAGTGACATTCAAGCCAAATATGCCAAAGACACAATCTAAGGGTCACAGTTAACCCAAGATAATGAAGTGCATTCAAACAAAATCGAAAAGAAAAAGAGACTCAAGGAGGATTAATCCAATGATGACCATTGGATCCTAAGAAATCAAAGCCTCATACAAAAAGAAAAGGATATGATGAGGAGGCCTGAGACAAAAATATGACAATATGAAGACAAAATAAGCTCCAAATTCACTAAAAAAAAGGACTATAGCCCCAATACCCATGTAGACAGGGCGATGATTAGGGTATTATAACTCCTAAGTACACTAACAAGTAGGTATAAGCAGGGTTTGATCGCTTTGTACTCCCTTATAAGGGGGTGATGAAGCTTGTAAAGTGGTGAAAAAACTCAAACTTTACCCAGATATGAGATAGGGTCATGTGTTTGGCTCAGAGAGCTTCCCAATGATGATGTGGGAAGGGGAGAGATCAAAGAAGAAGCATCAAACAAGACTCAAAAGGCTATAAAATACCAAGGAAAGACTAAAGAGAACATTCCCGACTAGATTCGCCAATTTCTATTATGGTAAAGTTCCCCCTATGGACAGGTGAAACCCCCCTTGGATCAAGACCCCTCTTGATCAAAGACAGAAGAAAACAAATGGTGAAATCCTTCCCCCCTAGACCTATTTCAACAATTAGAATGAGAAGGAAGAGATGGATGACCTACCTTTTTACGTCAATTTTCCTCATTGCTCCAGCCTTTGACCTTGATGTCCAAGCTCCTAGGCGCAAGAAAAGACCTACAAAGAACAAAATGAAACCTCCTTCTTTGACACTATATTGTTAAGTGAAAATAGAACTATCTATGATGAATTTAACAACAATAGACATGCATATACTTGAACGCATAAACATGAGAGGAATAGGCCAAGTTATATATTAATGGAAATCCAACAAAATGGAAGCACTTGCAATCTCAAGTTTGACGTTGTAGCAGGTCCTCCAAGATCCCCTTTCCACCCCCTTGGATATCACACAATCATAAGTATTATGATCTTAATTCTCCCCCCTTTTACCCAAGAATGACCTCCATTATATAGGAATTTGAGGAATAACAACCTTATGATATTTCCAGAAGATGGTTGAGGATTTAGCTCCATAAGTTGGGATTTGGATTATAAAATGAATATTGATTTTTCCTAATATGGATCCAAGATATATGACTCGAATCCTTGACCCAAACAAACTAAATCTTCCTGGATCTTTCCCTTAGAAAAATGTGGCATAGTTGTAACCTCTCCATCGCTCCCATAACACTAAGAACAGGGCAATGATATCGCTCCCCCATAACTTATCAAGGAGAGATGACAAGAGTTCATCGCTCCGTATACATGGACATGAGAGCGATGACACTTAGACAAGGTCAAAATATAAAGCTAAAAGTAGCATTTTGACCTGCAAATGATGTATTTATCATCAATCATGTCTAGGGAACATGACAAGTACTTGCACATGATGATAAAGTTGCGACATTTAAGTGCGACACTAATAGTAGAATGTGATACATAAGTGTGACACTTAGTAGCGCAACAAATCGACACTTAGTATAATGTGATACATAAGTGATACATAAGTGTGACACTTAGTAGAATGTGATACATAAGTGTGACACTTAGTAGAATGTGATACATAAGTACGACACTTAGTAGTGTGGGAATTTGGGGTGTAGCAGTTTGGTAAATGAAAACATACCTAATCCTCTTCTAAAATTGTAATAGATGGAGTAAACTACACGCAACTGTGTCTGAAAAAAAGATACATGAATATTAAACTACTTTACAAATTCTAGAACCCAATGGAGGAAGGAATCATAAAGTATTCGAGATATGTTGTTTCCTTGATCATTTAGCCTCTCTATGATATTGTCTTAGAATGTGATTTTTCCCTTCATAACATGTTGAGAACCATGTCCACATCCTTCGATCGATTGATATCTAGAGGAAGTTCTTCTAAGATTGTTTCAAACTTAACTTCCATACAGGATTTGGATGCCCTAGGAACTGTATATTGAGCTTGTAACATGTTCTCATGATCGACTTTGGTCATCACAATCTATGACCTCCTTTTTGTTTCCCATAGTGGAGGTTGAGTAGAGAAAAACAATTGTATTTTCTTTTAACTAGGTGACAAAAGCATAGTTTATTTTCACTAAGCTAGCACCAAATCTCATATATTTGACATTGAGTAATTCTTAATGTATAGATGAAGTCACCATCAAATGCATTATGGTTATTTTTTATTTAAGTTACTTGAAAATTGTTATTTATATTTCATTTATTATTTCTTATATTATAGTTTGGTAAATGACACTCATGGGAGATAATGACACTCATTTGGATCTCATGTTAGAAAGATGTAAGCACAATTCTTAAGACTAATTATTGTTGTAATATCAAGCATAATTCTCAAGACTAATTATTGTTGTAATATCAAACATAATTCTCAAGACTATTTATTGTTGTAATATTTTATTTAAATATATTTTGTTTTGAAACATATCTTCAAATGCCTCTATGTTGCATTAGACGAACTATTTATAGCACCAAAAAGGTAGATAAGAATCCTCTTATCATTGGAGGAGTCTTAAGAGAGAGCCGGCCCACTCCGATTTGACTTGATTTAGGTGCATTCTCCTAATGTCCGATTGGGCTAAAGCACCGATAACCAAAGCTCACCAAAAGCAAACTAGGGTTGTTCCTAAGTAGAGCAGATCGAAAGATCATATTCCACATTAAAGATCAGATTCCACATTAATTAAGTGCTCGATCCAGCATCGAACGACTACGACTACCCGGTTGTGGCATGCTCTCTCGACTAACTTTAAACAACCCAGTAGTACAATTGGCCGAGAATCAACCGACATTCAAAACATTACAGAACCCACAGAAGCATTAATCCTAATTATATGGTAATTGTATAACAATGTAAAATTAAATAAATTTCTCTTAAAAAATTAAATGAAGTAACAATATTGGTTGAAATTATATAGTTAAAAATACTTACTTGAACCATAATCATATTGAGAAAGGTAAGTTTTTCAAAAGCTCTACTTAATAGATATAAAAGAATGAATATTATATAATTTATTTTTCCACTTTCAATCTAATTTCTTCATTTTAAGCATGAAAAATCTACAAAAATGATACTATGTGATTCATATTTCTATTTTCAATCTCACTTCTTTACTTTAGTTTACGTATGCGGATTTTTTTATGTAATGCTTAATTAATAGAGTATTGAAATTGATATTGTGCATTGATAAATAAGACTCATAAGAGATAGGAGATAAGAAATGAGAGATAGGAGATAAGAAATAAGTTGAGTATTAAATATAATATATAATTAATCAAAAAACATAAAAAAAATTAAATTAAATTAAATTAATAATTATAAAACTTTATAATAAAATAAATAAACATATTTTTAAAGTTTTGATGAATTTACTTATATGTTTCAAAGTTATCATAAATTAATTATGATTATAATTTTATTTTAATAAAATAAATTATTCAATAAAAACATTAATTAGAAAACAAAATCAAAATATCATACACATATTCAAAAACATTATATTCAAATGGCTTTACTTTAATAAAAAAAATATTAAATAAAAAACATTAATTAGAAAACAAAATCAGAATATCATATACATATTAAAAACATTATATTCAAATGGCTTAAATAGATGTTTAATTTTATACATGTCTCCATAAAACTTGTAAATGTGAGTAGTAATCTTAAAATTCAATGATAAAATTAAAAATCATCACAAAATAATTTAAATATTCAAACAAATTATTATTATTTAAATATTTTATCTAGATGCTTTAAAACATATGAAAACATGTTTCAAAAAAGTTTGTGTGAATAGGAATCTTAAAATTTAAAGATAATGTAAAAAAACATATGAAAACATGTTTCAAAAAAGTTTGTGTGAATAGGAATCTTAAAATTTAAAGATAATGTAAAAAATCATAAGAAATCATTTGAATTTAAAAGAACAAAACATATGAAAACATGTTTCAAAAAAGTTTGTGTGAATAGGAATCTTAAAATTTAAAGATAATGTAAAAAATCATAAGAAATCATTTGAATTTAAAAGAACAATAGAATAATCTTTTTTTTATTAAATAACTTCATTTATAATGAATATGGGTTGTTATTAAAAACCATCAAAATTATATAAATATTTTATAGTTAATTAGATTATATATATATATATATATATATATATATATATAATAGTAAAAAACATATTAAATTAGAAACATTTATTTTAAAATTATTTGAATATAAAAATCAAATTTTAAAATTAACTAAGGATTTTCTTAACTTTGATAAAGTTATATAAACCAAAACTAATAGCATTTTAAGGATTTTACATTTTATTATAAGATTTCATTATGATCAATTATTATTTTATAACTTTTTAATTTGTTTATTTAGGTTCTCTGCTCTTATTTTCCTCGGGCTTATCATGTTGTGGATCCGAAACGTCAACAACACTGTCAACAACACTGAGGTTCTTCCGACAAATTCTGAGCAACTTTTTAATTCATTAATAAAATTATTATTATTAATTTTTTTATGGTGGAAAATATATTATTTTAAAATTCCATCGTCATCAACATCTTGATTATCATTTTAAAAATAAGATCATAGCTTAAATGTCATACATTTAATTATAAAATTTAATCTAGAATATATATCAAGTTAAGAGTCTAGGGAGATTTACACTCTCTATTCTCAAAACTTACAATATTTTCACCAATTTGAAAAATATAGTAAAAGGTCATCATCAAAATAGTGAACCAACTTCAAATAAGATCATTTTAATTGCACTATCTTTATCATTGCAATTAACAACATTAATATAAAAACTTTTTTCATATTACTTTGGGTATTCTCATTCTCACTTAAACAATGTGCTAATTATAATTACTTGGTATAAAGAAGAAAAAAAAAATCAAACAATTCTCACTTAA
>ML777606.1:1347804-1371633 GCA_009831015.1 Picea engelmannii | reverse complement strand
AACGATCATCATACCGCCTCATATTCCTACTTACTTCGGACAGCAGTCTTACTCTTTAGGGATATTTTATAAGATTAATTTAGCAATCTTACTCTTTATGGATATTTTATAAGATTAATTCAATTAAGATAAGATTAATTCACTTTTTATGAATATTTTATAAGATTAATTCAATTAAGATAAGATTAATTCACTTTTTATGAATATTTTATAAGATTAATTCAATTAAGATAGGATTAATTCAATTAAGAATAAAACGGAAAAGGAAGAAAAGTTAGGTCTAATTTGCCTAAGTTAGGGAATCATTGAGAAAGTTGGATATTTTATTGGCCTCTTTATCTTGCTCCTGCCAGGTTGTTTTATCACTGAAGTACATGTTTATTTTATGTATTGTCATGCTTTAGATACTTCATTTTAGATGCGTGGATTGTCATCTTCCTCACTTCTTTCAAATTGCACTTTAATCTATGAATCATATTCATATTTTTCATTAGCTAAGCTACTTTACTAGTAAGTTAATGGTCATTTCATGAAGAGGACACTTTAACAAGTTCATGTAAAACTGTAGATTGCTTTGTTCGACCATTTTGATTTTCTTAAGCCACATTATATGTCGGGACTTTTAATCACTTTATTGCAAGAATATATTGGGTATGTTATCAATCTAATTTAATTTATGATATGCTCATAGTCAATGAGAATTACTTTACGAATAGTCATGGGGATTTACTCAATGAACTTAGTGATTAATGAATAGCATATTTATTTGTGAAATACTAAATAATATTTTTAATTAATTTTTTATATCCTAAAATTTATATATTGGGTCATATATATATATATATATATATATATATATATATATATATATATATATCATTTTTATTGATATTTTTAAATTTTTTTTATTTATATTTTTATTATGTTGGTTCTAATATTCTATCTACTTTTTAATATAAATTTTCATCATGCTTTCTTTATTATTATTTTTTTTAAATTACTATGATTTTATCACTCAATCTATTATACTAGGTTTTCTCCTCCTTTTGTCTTCTAGGATTTCATATCTATAGATAAATTAAAAGACACACCTTCCTATATTTATAGGTAAATTAAAGTACACCCTCACCTATATCCATAGATATATTAAAATATCTCTCATACCTCATTATTACCAAGCAATATATTCCTCAACTTTCAAGTAATTTAAAAACTCTTAGTATGAATGAATATGGTAAGGTGTTTCCTAAGTAGTCTTGTATAAACAACATGGGAATCTCATGATAGACACACTTATGATCCATTGGTATTGGTAATATAGTAGTGAAGTGAAAAATTAGTTAGTTAATTAAGTTGAAATATGTAAGAATGAACAACTCAAATCAAAGGTGCATAAATAGAAATAGAGAAATTTTACTTACTTTAACAATAATCATCCCAAGTACATGTGATAACTTACTAACAGAAGGATTACAATAATTCAATACTCGACTATCATCCATTAATTGATATGGGGTTTCTGGAGTATATATCCATCTAGTGACTTAGAGCACAATAACACATATAGAACACTTAATGTCTATTAGTCATGTATGGTGCACAAATCCATACTCGAATGCAATTACATTTAGGTGAAATTATAAATGGGAAAATGTTGGAATTCATACACATGTTGGCCAATAAATATCTTGTGAGAGGTGTTTGCAAGTGGACTGATACTAACATAAATTGGAGAAGATTGTATCATTTGAGGTGATTTTGAGGAAAGCACCTATAAAAAATTCAAATCACATGTTTTAGTGGATTTATACCACATGTTGCATGTATGGTGATCTACATATATGAGGTGCCATTGTTGGTTAATGTACTAACTTTAGGTAACACATGAATGCTAGAAATTAATACAACTCTCACTAATATTCCCAAACTAACTATATCAATCCTAGCTCTAGTAGCACGCTAAAGGAATTCAAAACTATCCATCCCTTAAACAATGCTTCGTCATTAAAGCTTCACTCAACACTATCTAATGCTGAGATACTACATGTGTTGGAAGCTTGAGGGGAGTGGTGAAAAATGGAAAAGAAAGCTCAAGATGGCTAGAAACCTAAAATAAATTCATGTGTTGTGAAAGGATAAGTTTGAAACTTATTATCAAAGGGTTGGAAGAAAAAAGTAAAACTCAAAATGGAAGTTAGGGTAGAGGTATATAGATGGGCATGATGACAAGTTAGAGTAGAGGCATATAGATGCCATGACCACATCTAGATTCACACCAATAGGGATATGGGAAATAATGATTTTAATGGTAGTGAGTGATGAAGGAAAGGAGGGCATAAAAATGTAAATTTATATACCATGTATTTCTCCTATAGAAATTCCTACAAAGAAAAATATCTAAAGGTCTATATATACAAAAGCATAAAACTCCTGATGAAATAGGTCATGATTGTAAATTTCTTGGGAAAAGACTAAATGTTCTTCACAAGATTAGGGGTATAGGTTCAAGGTCACTTGGAACATTAAGCCTAAGAGTGGTTTTGAATGGTAAGTCGATGGTGAAGAGAGGTTGGAAAAGGAAATAAGTTAATTCCTTTCCAAGAACATTATTGTTGATCTAATTTATATTCAACTTGAAGGATCTGCATCTTCTAACTTTACAACTAATTGTCATCTTTATTCTAAATGTTTTATATATTGTTAATTGACTTCTAACCAATAGGGATTTGGGAAATACTAATTTTATTTATAGTGAGTGATGAAGGAAAGGAGGTGATACATAAAAGATGTCAATTTGTATACTATGCCTTTCTTCTATAGAAATCCTTACCTAGAAAACTATATAAAGGTCTATAGCTACAAAAAAATAAAACTCCTTTTGAAATAGGTCATGATTGAAAATTTCTTGGAAATCAAGTAAATTTTCTTCACAAGATTAAGGGTAGAGATTAAATGTCACTTGGACCATTGAGCCTAAGAGTGGTTGTGAATGGTAAGCCAATGGTGAAGAGAGAGGTTGTCAAAAGAAATAAGTTAATAGCTTACCAAGCACATTATTTTTGATCTAATTTATGTTTAACTTGAATGATTGATCCAAATTTATGAGCGGAACAAAATGAAACCACATATTTATAATATTAACATAGATACACAATGAAAAATTATAGAGATATAGTAAAACTTGACTTATATTAAATAAGAAATATGTTGAAAACTGCAAAATGAAAACTGAAAACAAGCTTGCTAGAATAGTGGCATCTTATCTCTGAGAAGAGATGTGGCGGCTACATTCACTCGCAAGAAGATGAGTACAATGAGGCTCTGAAGGAATTTTTACAATAAACATGAATGCCAAATCCATAGACATCCAAAAACCTAACCCTAGGAGATGAAGCGTCAAAATTCCTGTGGGCCTCGTTGGGGTAAGTTAGTACATCAACTTTCTGGGGTCAGAACTTTTGCATACGATCTTCGTTTAGGGTGCACGATAGCTCGTTGGAAATGTATTGACAAGAAGATTCATTTAGGGGGATCAATCAGAGCCTTTGTCCCTTATTGAGGTGATCGAGCATGAAAAAACATTGTTTAGGCCCACAAAATGGCCTTGAAAGTTTAGGAACCGAAAAACTGCAAAAAATAGTAAGTTGCCAAAAAACTGTTTTGAGCCAGTTGAAAAGGTGGGTGGCCACCGAGATCCTCATGGATCAATCCTCCCCTCTTAGGAATCAATGGTCTCCATTTCCTTGAGTGCCCCCATCAGATGAGGAAATTCTGCTAAATTTGGCCCCGGGTGAGCCACTTTGCATTGGTGCAGGAGCTGCCCTGCTTTGACAACCTGATAAAGTTGGATCCTCTGCTGGAGAGTTCCCTTGACTTGTGTGTCCATAATTTGATCAGTGGATTATTGTTCGATGCAGTCAGGGTTGATCTATGTTGGTGTTAATTTTTCTTCTACCTCTAAGGTGTCCAATAATGGTGGGAAATAAGGCCGAAGGAGGTCCACATTAAATATTGGGTACAAGCCAAAGAAGGGGGAAAGGATGATCTCAAAATCATTGTCACCCACAACCTTGGTGATGGTGTAGGGTCCATAACGGGGTGGAATAATATTCTGATGATGCCTTGTAAGGAATTAATTTTGTAAGTGCAACCGAACTTTGTCTCCCACCTGAAACTAGTGTATCACCTGATGTTGATCATGACGCTTCTTTTACTTGGCATTGGACTTCTGTAAAATATCTTGAACCTGCTGGAGGATGTGTTGGATTCACTCAATGAACCAGATGGCTTTGTTAGCTCTAGTTGGAGTATGCGATGAGTCTTCCTGGGTGGCTTCAAGGGGTAGTGAAACATCCATGGGACCGAATGGTTGAAATCCCAACCCCACCTGAAAGGGGTTGTGGTCGGTTGAGCTATGCACGTATTTGTTGTAGTTGTGTTGAATGTAGGGAAGACTCTCATCGAAGGTGTGGGGTTGCTTGGAATTTTACATTCCCAAGATGTACACAATCATTCAGTTGACAACCTCAGTTTGACCATTCATCTTGGGTTGGAAGGTAGTGGACTTGGTGAGTTTGGTGTTGAGCAGTGACTAGAGACTCGACCAGAATGTGTTGAGGAACCCACTATCTCGATTTGAGATAATGGTTTTTGGGATCCAAAAGTGTACCCACACTCTTTCAAAGAAGATCTTGGAAGTGGCCTCCATTGTGATGCTCTTCTTGCAGGTGGCCAGAATTGCCATCTTGGAAAAGCGATCAACAACCAAAATAACACAGTCATTTCCCCGCTTGGTGGATGGAAGTCCCGACATGTAATTCATTGATATGGATCCCCAGGGCCTGTAAGGAGTAGGCAAAGGAGTCTACAATCCTTGTTTCTTAGTGGCCATTTTGTAAATAACGTAGGCAGTGCAGGACCGGATATACTTGATGACATCATGTCGAAGTTTTGGCCAGTAGAAATGCCATTGTAGTACTACCGCTGCCTTTTCCATGCCAAAGTGTCTTGTCACCCGACTGTAATGAGATTCCCAAATCATCTTCACTCTCTCGCTTGATGGAACATAGAGATGGCCCAGATGGCACAACAACTCGTCCTGAAGATGGAAATTAGTGACAGTTGTGTTTGCGCCCAACATCTGGTAGGTGTTGGCAAAGTTAGGCTCTGACTCATAGAGGTGGGACCATTTGGATGTCTCATGGCCATAAGAATAGAGCATTGTCGTGTGTGTCGCGACTAGAGGTCAACTGATGAAATCATTGACTCTATTGGTACTGCATGTCTATACCTGATGTTGAGGTGGAACTACTACAAATATGTGGACCACTTTTGATGGAAGTCAATTTGCAATTTTCCTTGTGTCTGCATGAACTACAATGGCTTATGATCAGTGTGGATGATTGTCTCCTTCCTGAGAATGTAATGCATCCACTAGTGGTAGGTGTTGCAGCCACCTTTGGTTTTTAGCCCATTTTGAATTTCATGTCTTAATGCTCGAAATCGAAAGATGGTTTTCGTATTTTCCTTATGTTGTTCCAAAATCTCTTAAGTCTCATCACGCGAGCGGCGATGGTTATCATACTCTCAAGGCAAGTTCTACTTTTCGTTCAAATAATTCCCCCCCCCTTTTTTTTTACCTCGGGATTTCGTATGTTGGATGTTATAGATCACATAGTTCACAAGTCCCAAAAAACGAAACGGCGAAATCGTTTTAAAGTTTTACCCAGGTCAGTAACGAGAGTAAAATTTTCCTAAATTACGGTTAATCATCATCAGGGTTTCGCGTCTCGGCGTTTACTAAATCCAAAAGTCTTACTTTCGTAACCCCGATAGCCAAAACCATGAATTTCTTGTTTTAGTAACCCGCGTTAAGGTTAAAGGTAAAAGCTTAGCCGTGGTTAAGTTCTGTCGAAAATTCACGACTCGGCGTATTCCCTTTTAAAAACTACATTGTCAAAGCCCCGAGTCGGGAAGTCGCGATAAATATATAAACATAATTAATTAAACACTTAATCTGGTTTTATCCTCCATTTTAATTAAAACATATCATCGCGATCTCGCAATTTCGCAACTCGGCATACGAACTTCTTGGAAGCTATACCTTCGAAGCTCTGAGTCACGAAGTTGCGATATAAATAATCACGTAATTAATTAAGAACCTAATCATAATTACATTTTTTTTTTATTAACCAAAGACAATCATCGCAATCTCGGGTGTTAGAGGTTCAAAGGGTTAAAGCGAAAACTCCCGATGCAGCGAGTACCGAAAGATTAATTAACATTGGTAAAACCTGATTAATTGAGCTAAGCCAGTATTTCCCGTGATTTGATACATGCATAGTTTAGGAGGCAGTCTTCATTCTTCCTTACGCCAACTGACATTTTGAACTGCCAAAATTTATGGCATTAATTAGAAACAAGGCGAATCAACAAGTAAAGATTGGGTTTTTATTGCTAAATTTATATTTAAGCGTGATTTGACCGATCTGTTCTTAAAAAGTACCGAGTTTTTTGAATATATAGAGTTTTTATTTGTTATCACAAATTCATTTCTATATTACGCAGAGCACACTTTTCTCAGCGAACTAATTTCTGTATGTATACATATTTTTATCGCAGAAGAGTTAAAGCAGGATCCCACGCCATGGCCCCGCGAAAAGCGTCTAAATCCAACGTTGAGGTTTCAAGACAAGGTTTAGACAACATCTCTGATACTTCACCTCAAAGTGTCGACTCTGTCAGGACCTGGTCGTTTGTTTCTGATGTTCTACAGTCTGAATTGGTAGATTATTCTGATGATTCTAGTGGTAATGAAAAAGACGACCTGACCACCAAATATAAGATCGTCGTCCAATATGGAATGCATAAAGTAGTGGCCAGGCCACGACTGCTCCCTTACTATGATATGGTCTGGTGGGAATTAGACCATGTGGACATACCAACTAGAACCATCATCAATGAACATAAAGTCACTATTGGGACTTTTAGACCCGAACAACTGCAGGCTATGTACAAGTTGCCTACCGTGTCGGAACTTACATACGATGCTGAATTCTTGGAGAAGTTCAAATAGAAAGAATGTGTGCAATATGACAAGACTATGTCCATTTTAATCAGAGACTGGGTTTCACACCCTGCGAAGTTTAGGGCAGACAGTAATGGTATATATTCAATAGCTTCCTTGGAACCACAGTTCAAATATGTAGCTATGATGACCTGTAGATTATATGGGAGAGAGGACACCACACATTTATTTCTTCAGTGGGTGCCTCTAATACATCAAGTCGCCGAAGGCTGTTCCTTCGACTGGGCTAAAATGTTGTCTAATAGCTTGACCAGTCAAGTTACAGAGTATTGGGCAAAGAGGGAGAGTGGGAAGATTGCTTCATTCTTTATGTTCGCATACATTATGGACACCGTGTGTTTTCTAATGCCCTTTCCTTTAATGAATTGGAGTTGGACTCCATCAGAGGCCGAGCCCATCCACGTCTACCGTTCGACACCGTGGGAGAACAAAGCGGCAGATTTTGTGTATCAAAATTTTTAACTGGATAATGGTACCGCTGCATGTCACTATTTTTGGCCACCCACCACCCAGGATCTCGGACAGTATAGTGATGAATTTGAGCAGTATAGATGACTGGTTTGTAGAAGTTGAATTCTCATATCTTAGAGTTTTCGAGGTTTATGTTCCCCCGCATGCATTACCATTATTCATACCAAACAAACTGGCTTGTTGTGAGGTTGCTAGACAAACTGTAATCGGTGGCATAACCAAGGAGATTAAGGGATATTCAAAGAAGGTATGGCCACCTTTTCCTGTTCATTTAATTTCATATTCTTTATTATATTTCGGGCATGCTAAAGCTGAGGCAGCAGCCCTGGAAGACCTAAATTTGGTTCATATTGAATTCAAGAAGCACAATTCGCAAAGGGTCATAAGTAATCACTTGGCCAGTTGCGGACTCAAAAGGTTCGAACACAAGAATTCGCCCTTGGATGACATTTTTCGAGGCGCAAGATCTTATGCCGATATTTTGGCTCGGATGCAAGCCCTGGCACCCAAAGAAAGGGATGATGTTCTAAAATTCCAAGAACATCGGCACAATTGTCTTCCCGCAACATTGTGGGGTGAGAATTTGAGTACAAAAGAGGTGAAACAAAAAGAAGCCGAAGGCTCCAAAGATGTGACACCCAGCCAAGAAAAACACCAGGACGAGGAAGAGCAGACTAAGAGTCTGAAAATAGATATAAAGACTCCTGAGCCACCGAAAAAACAGACTCCAGTTACTACTCTAGGACAACCATCTACGCAAATTGGAGATCCCATCGCCTCCATTAATCCCTTGTAGTCAACTCAGGGAAACATAGACACAGGGTGGATTTTAAATGAATAATTGACACCTATAAGGATGGAAGAAATCCCTCCAAATGAGTTATTTTTTGATAAGAAGAGAAAGGATGTGGTTAAAAGAGAATTCTATCAGGAAGGGGGATCAACAGCCAAGAATTACAAAGTGTTGACCGATGGGAAAGACAAGAAGAAAGATGAGTTTTCTATAGAAATAGTCGGGACATTAGGGGCATATGCTACAACAAACCAATTTTTAGTCGAGGCTTTGAAAAATCAACTAAAGAGAAAAAATCGCCTCATCAAAACCTTAGAAGCTAGACTAGCCACGGTAGAGGAGGCCGCCAAGGATCAGGCGAGTGCAGGAATAGAACAAGCAAGGATGGCCGATAAAAACGAGATAGAGCTGCTCAAAACTAAGCTCAAACAAGCAGAGAAGGTAGTTCAGAACGGTCAGATACAAGTGGGCCAACAAAAGGAAATGATTGAACAACTACAGGCTAGAGTGGAAATCACCAAAAGTAAAGTTATAAATATTGGGATTTTCTAGTCACAGGTGATGGAGATTCGGTGTAGGGTTTCTGCAGCCCAGCAAAGTTTACTCACCAAGGTAGACATAATTCGGGACAACTGCTTACTCATTGATGAAGTATTGGAAAATTTATCTGTCAGAGAAAGAGAATTTGGAGCAGCTCGGGTCGCTTTTCAAGAGGCTATGATAGCTACAAACAACAGGGAATCGGGAAGTACTCCCAGGTTTTACATTTTGGAGCAGACCAGAGGAAATATTTTATTGAAAGAATGGGAGCACAATATATCAGAAGGTAAACTACAAGCCAAGAAGGTAATGAAATCCTTTGAAGAGGCTTTTGATTCTATAGATGGTAATCTGTTAGGTATTGACAATGAAGGAAGTGTTGAGACATTGAGACAAATAAATAAAGCGAAAATCTTGCTTGATATAAACGAGAAGGGAGAAAAAGATTCGGCCGAAATCTCACAAGTAACTATGGAAAACATAGTGCAAATAGATAAATGTATGATTAAACCAAGTGTGCAATTATGTGCCATTGACATCATAGACCGACAGATGGAAGAAAAGTTGTCGCAACTAGCCCGAGATTGTTACTCTTTTGAGTCCAATTGTCAAGGGGAACCGTCAAGGTTGATATCTTGGCTAGTGGAAAGATGTGTCACTTGTATCGAGCATGCGAAAGGGCAAGCTTCTGGTACAAAATAAATACAAAGATGAAGAAATGGAACGATTGATCTCCTCCTTATCATAACTGAAAATATTGTAACGATTGAGATTCCATCTTATGTAAAACTGTATAAATATACCATAGAAAGAAAGAAAAAAGGGTTGGACCTTTTTGTGTCGATTGTAATAGAGGTTTTCTATTTTGAGAGTTAATATAAAGAAAATCTGAAGATTCTCAATTCCGTCATGACTGTGTTATGAGTTTGTTTCCTTGTATCTCATATTTCATTTCATTTCATATTTGTATCTGATGAATGCTTCGCTATAATTTAGTACAACCTCTACTATAGTGAATGAATTTTGGTTTTCTATATTGTTTACTATTTTTCCTCTATACCAGCTATCAGCAGGTATAAGACCAGTCAACACTTTAAGAATTCTATATATATTTTATGCTTCATCAGGTTATTTCTTTACATTTTTCTTCTTCTGTTTATAAGTGAGATTCTCCCTTGATAGGAGCCTTACTCAATAGACAACTTAATGTTTTCTCCCACCACATACATTTTTATTAAAATATAACTCAATTAAGGGAAAGGGCCTTTGGTTGGCACCCTATATTCACTCCTGGAACTGTAAACTCTCTTTTATACGACCGAAATTGAGACAACACCTAAAATTCCCCCGAGTTTTTCTTATTTTTCTGTTCCTCTATGACTATCCCTGTAATAAGACAGCCTAATATTGAACCCGGATTATCAGATCAAACACATATTGCCTTAAATATTTTTGATACTATTCTTAAAACAACCACTACCCGGGTTGAGCTTGAACGTTCATGGGAAGCAATTGAAAGGGATATAAACATCCAGGAATAGTTGGAAGCTAGACAACCCCAACCCAGAAATCATCCATAGATTCCCTTGCTGAAGGTTGATGCTTCCTCCTTCTCTACCCCATATTCACTTTCGGATGCCTAGACACTGTAATTCTAAGCCTTAAGTACAGACTCTGGAACAAAATCTTTTTGGCACCGTTGCCGAGGACCGAAGTTACGAAATCTTTTTCCCTGGGAAAATGACATTCTTTTTCGTTGAAAGTGCCACCCTTTGATAGTGAACAAAGAGTGCACACCTTTTAAAGGATTTCTAATATTTCACTTGGCGACTCCACGATTAATAAGTTGGCATCCGGACGAAGGAATACCAGACAAAACCTAGATGGTAAACAAACCACACCCGTCACTGATCCTGAGAAGATTTTAAAGGCGAGAGGCCCTCTTAAGACGACCCTTACAGTCTATCAGCCTAAATATGCACAACTGAAGACCAAGAGTTCTTCTGAACCTTCAACTTCACGCAACCCTCTTTTCGACACTAAATATCTAACATCAAACTGCTTTGAAGTTAGAAGAGAAACCCATCCGATAACCGCTCCAATACACAAAGGAAAAAGTCTTGTAGAAAATTCTTTTGTTGTCGATATATCGTCAACCCTTCAGTTCAATTTGATGACCTCACCCAGTCTAGAAGAATATTTCACACACCCAGTTTCCACACCTATTGGTTCCCCTGACTACATCACTTGCAAGTATGAAGAGCCAAGCCCTCACATTCCTTACCAGTCATCCTCAGATTTTTCACCCTGCGAAGAAAGTAAAGATTCACTTTTATTCTTCCAAAACCCCCTTTACAACTTTCCACTAATAACGATGGCAGCCGCCCGAGGAGGAGGTGGAGGAGCTCCTGGGGGAGGAGCTGGAGGCCAAGGGCCTACCCCCCCTCCTAGAGTGTTCGCTAAAGTGGAAACAAGATACGCTCCCTTGGTATTTTCCATTCCTCTACGCGACCTTCCCGAAAATTATATAAAACAATTTCCAAAATTCACTAGGGAAGGAGATATGACCACAGCCGAACACATAAATTTCTTTGACCAATTCGCAGACATCCTGGGTCTTGAACATGAAGATGTGTATTCGAGGCTTCTCATCCAAACCTTCGAAGGTCAGGTCCGAGCTTGGTTTTGAAATCTACGTGAAGGATCTATCTTGTCCTATGACGCCTTGGAAGATGCTTTCCTTAGACAATGGGGCGAAAGAAAGGACCACCTATATTATTTAACCGAGTTTGGGTCTTTAAGAAAAAAGAATTTAGAAACAGTTATGGAGTTTATTCAAATATTCAATAAGCTGTATAACAAAATCCCAGCCGAGGTTAAACCGTCCCAACCCGCAGCCAAAGTAACTTTCATGGGGGATTTCGAACCAAATTTTGCACTTCTTTTACGGGAAAGAAGGGGGGCTACTCTAAACTGAATGCAAGATGGCGCTGTATAAATTGAGTCAAATATGATGGCTTCTGGTAAGTTAAAAGCTAAAGTAGAAACAAGAAATCGAGAAAATAGACGCTTTAGAGAACAAGCAGGGCCGTCAAATAGATACACAGATGACAAAGTAGATGATATGGCCAGGGTAATTAAGGAACTGTCTAATAAAATATCCAGGATGGAGCTAGAACATGCCAAAGATGATTCTTTCGCCAAAAAGGATTTCAAGAGGAACCCCAACCCCCCAAACCAACAAAGACAGATAAAAAACAAAGATCAAAAAATACAAACTCCCCTAAAAAACGAAAATTTGTAGGAGCGAATGATCTCCAAGATTTCGGAGATTCAAATGATGATGTCACGAACTTCGGTGATGACTGCACACAACTGTATCTGACTAGAGAATATTATGAAAAGTCTCTAAACACTCAACAATCATCGGTTAAGGGTGAAGAAAGAGATCATACTAACCTTTGTATCTCTCAAGAAGAAACCGAAATGATAATGGTCGAGGTCCAACCTAAGTATAACTTGAGATCTAAGAGTAAGCCCATTTTAAATACTCAACCTAAGAAAATTCTCCCAAGAGGTCAAAATTCTGAGCATACTCCGGAAGAAGCCCTATTACCTAACAACAAAGAGAAAGTTGTAAACACACAAGAATCCGAAGTGGGAAAAGTTGAGACCCAAACACAAGGAACCGAAACAGCTAATAAAATTACACCTTCAACCAAGACCATGAGTAATAAAGTGGTCCAGAAAAATAAGTCAGAAAGGAAGGATTCAGAAGTCCCAACTAGAGAAACAGACAAGGTGAGCGGAGTTTTCAGTTTCGAAAACGAGATAAATAAAATTAAGATACCAATTCCTCTGGTAGAATTAGCGAAAAACCCAGTTTATCGAAAGCAGATTACCAAAGTGATAGGTGTCTCAGAGCTAGAAATCCAATCTAACATTTTAAACCTGGAAGATGATAAACCCAACATCACTTTTGGTCCACATTTTGAAGGGGCCAAAGACACTGTTGCTCCATTTTATATCACCTTAAATGTATACGATCAACTGCTACATAATTGCATGCTAGACTCCGAAGCCTCCCATAACGTGATGCCTAAAATTATTATGGACAAATTGGGTCTCCATATCACTAGACCTTACGGAGATCTTTACTCTTTTGACTCGAGAAGAGTTAAGTGTATGGGAATGATAAAGGATTTAGTAGTTACCCTGGAACAGGTCCTAGTTAAGAGTATCTTGATGGATGTGGTTATCGCTGATATTCCCCCCAAGTATGGCTTACTGTTGTCTAGGTCATGGGGAGCCAAGCTAGGGGGTTCTCTTCAACTGGATATGACGTTCACCACAATTCCTGTGTTTGGTGGGAAATTTACTCGGTTGTACAGAGAGACGAGGTTAGCATATACAATAAGCGACCCTCAAAATCCGAATAATTTCCCTATTTACATTGCAGATCAAGATTTAGGAAATTGTATCTTATCTTTTGACGACGGTTTAGATGGTTGCACAGAGGAAAATGATATAGAGAATGAAGAGTCAGGTTACATGACCGAGGATATGTGTAGCACCGGTATCTGGAAAATGTTTTTTGACGGTGCCTCATCTTGCGAAGGGGTTGGTGTAGGAGTGATTTTTGTAGCTCCTAAAGGGAAGTTCATTGTTCCTTTTTCTTACAGACTACAATGGGATATAGATTATACTAACAACATATGTGAATACGAAGCCTTGGTCTTAGGATTAGAGGCTACTAGGAAGCTAAAAATTAATAACTTAGAGGTATACAGAGATGCAGAGTTAATAGTCAAACAAATAAATCGACAGTACCAAGCCAAGCATCCCAGATTAAGATCATACAGTAATTGTGCCTGGGATCTGATGGAAAACTTTTTCTCGTCTGTAAATGTCCACTTCATCCCACGTGCAGAAAACTTACATGTTGATGCATTAGCTAAAGAGGCTTCAACTTTCATTCCTCCTACAACCTTTAAATTGAAGTATCACACAGAGATAAGACACAGACCATCTATACCAGATAATATCCAGCACTGGCAGGTTTTTGAAGATGATGAACAAATTAAAAAGTTTCTTGAAGCAGTAGGTGAATTTTCTAAAACTCACGCAGATCAAGAAAATCAAAATGACCAGATATTGATCATGCAAGAAGGGGAGGACCCTCAAACTTTCCAAGACAAAATCGTAAATCATCGTATGATGGTCCTAAAAAATAACCAGATTCCAAAGGGACTGATCCCTCTAGAAAGATTGTTTGATCAAAACGACATACCTGTAAAATCCACCTTACAATCCCAACCAGAAGAGGTTGAGGACTGTGACATAGGAACCAGAGAAGAATCCATGATGGTTAAAATATCTAAACTCCTCCCCCTTGAAATAAAGGACAAATATAAGGACATGCTCAGACAATTTAAAGATGTTTTCGCCTGGTCTTACGACGAGTTAAGAACCTACGACACTGTCGTGATCGTTCACAAGATAGCTTTAAAGCCTAGGGTTAAACCGTTTAGACAAAAGCTTAGGCAGATCAACCCCATTTTATTTCCTATGGTTGAGAGAGAAGTGAAGAAACTTTTGGAGGCGAAGATTATAGTACCTCTGAGATATTCTGACTCGGTGGCAAATTTGGTCCCAGTCAGAAAAAAGAGTGGAGAAATTAGACTGTGCGTGGATTTCATAAATTTAAATAATTCCTCTCTTAAAGACAACTATCCTCTGCCTAAAATGGATCATGTGTTAGAAAAGGTAGTTGGGGCGAATAGAATGTCTATGATTGACAGTTTCTCTGGATATAATCAAATTTCCATGAATGAACAAGATAAAGAAAAAACAACTTTTACCACCCCTTGGGGTACGTTTATGTATGATAAAATGCCTTTCGGTTTGATGAATGCAGGAGCCACGTTCCAACGCATTATGGGCATCGCTTTCATTGGAGAGAGGGATAAGTTCGTAGTCATCTATCTAGATGATTTAACAATTTTCTCCAAATCCGATGAAGAGCATCTGGTACAACTTAAACAAACATTCGAAAAATGCCACAGGTTTGGTCTATCCTTAAACCCCAAAAAAACACACTTCTCCATGCAAGAGGGTAAATTATTGGGTCATATTGTATCTAAGGATGGAATAAAGATTGATCCTAAGAGGGTTGAAGCGATAGACACTATAAATATTCCTAGAAATGTAAAAGAAATTCAATCTTTCTTAGGAAAAATAATTTTTTTACGAAGATTTATCCCAAATTTCGCTGAAATCATAAAATTGATCCCAAATATTCTGAAAAAGAACAGCGAAGTAAAGTGGAAAAAAGAGGCCAAAGAGTCATTGACACACATTAAGAAATTCATAGCTGAAGCACTTGTATTGGCAAGTCCCGATTATCTGAAAGACTTTCTTATTTTCTCATTTTCCTCCGAACACACGATCGCTGCAGTGCTCCTCCAAAAGAACGAAGAGGGTTTCGAACAGCCAATCGCCTTTTTCAGCAAGAGCCTCAGAGACGCAGAACTTAAATATGATATAATATAAAAACAAGTGTACGCCATGGTAAAAGCACTGAAGGCATTTAGAACATATGTATTACACTCCAAGATCACCGCGTATGTACCGACCAGTTCTGTGAAAGATATTTTGGTACAACCAGACAGTGATGGGAGAAGAGGATGATGGCTTGCCAAGATCCAAGAATTTGACCTAGAAATAAAACCTACTAAACTGATAAAAGGAAAAGGCCTGGCCAAACTTTTGGCTGAATCAAATCTCATAGCTCTCGATATAAACTGCCTACAGGGATATGAGGAAAATATGAACATAAACGAGCTTGATGAACCAAAAAGTGCAATCAAGATCGAGGAGAAGTTTGTATCATCATAATGGTACAAAAACATAGTATCGTACCTACTAACTCTAAAATTCCCAAGTGAACTATCACCATCAAAATCCAGGACTTTAAAGCTTCATGCGGTTAAGTATTGTATCGCCGAAAATCAACTATATTGGAAAGACCCGCTCGGTTTCTTGTTAGTCTGCTTAGTCGAATCAGAAACAGAAAGGGTTATAAGTGAATTTCACGAAGGAGTTTGTGGACGACATCACGCTTGGAGGGCCACAACTTACAAAATTATGAGGGCTGGGTATTACTGGCCAAAAAAAATTTCAGACGTTAACGCCAAGGTCTGAGTCTGTAGCCCTTGTCAACTATTTGTAGGTAAACAGAAACTCTCGTCGCTACCTTTAGTTATGTTCAAAACGGAAGCCCCTTTTCAACAATGGGGGCTAGATTTTATAGGAGAGATTAATCCACATTCTAGTGCCCAACACAAATGGATCTTAACTGCCACAGACTACTAAGTCAAATGGGTGGAAGAAATTCCAACTAAAAGGGTGACTGACTCGGTGGTAATAGATTTCTTGGAAGACAATATCTTGTCAAGATTTGGCTGCCCCCGAAAGATAGTCACAGATAATGCCCAGGCTTTCAAATCTATGGCTATGATCAACTTCTGCCAAAAGTATAATATCGTTCTTGGCCATTCTACAACATACTACTCCCAAGGAAATGGATTGGCTGAGTCGTCTAACAAGAGCTTGATCAATATAATTAAGAAAGTGTTGGATGAAAACAAAAAGTCTTGGCATGTACATTTAAAGTACGCTTTGTGGGAAAATCGCATAGGCACTAAAAAGTCTATCAGGATGTCTCCTTTTCAGATGGTATATGGGACAGACATGGTGTTACCTATAAATTTAGCACTCCCCGTGATGAAATTGTGGCAAGATCAGAAAGAAGAACCAAATGACGTCACCAGGAGGATAAATCAGCTAATCGAGGTTCAACAACATAGGGTCGAAATAGATGAACGGTTGCAGAAGTATCAAGATGACATGAAGGCATTATTCGACCGTAGGGTGAAGGACAGAGATTTCCTCCCAGGCGATTTAGTATTAAGGTGGGATGCAAGGAGGAAAGAAGCAACGAAACATGGTAAATTTGATCACCTCTGGTATGGGCCATTCAGAGTCTTGACTCTCGAAGGAAAAAATTCTTTCCTACTGCAAAATCTAGACGGTGAAATCCTCAATGCCCCTATCAATGGGCATTATCTGAAGCATTATATGACAAAAACAGTCATAATATATATATATATATATATTTCATTTCTCTTTGTTATTCTGATTTTCTTTCGTGAATTTTTGACACCTTTCAGATATCCTCAATAACCTTCGTATTTTCATTTTACAGGATTCCAATTGCAAACAAAACAAGTAGGAGAAGTAAATCGAAAGTTGGGTGTCAGAAATAAATTGGCTTAAACAGGTGATACCAAAGATTTTTGATATTTTGCAAAGAAAGTGAAACGATAAGGTAAAGGTGAGATTTCCCAAAAGACTTGTTCTGAAGGGATATCAAAGAAAACCGGGATAACCTCGTTCAGACAACAACATCGTCTGAACTAATAATTAACAAAATGTTTCCATGTTTAATCGCTTATGAAAAAATAAGACAAATTAAACAAGTCACTCAAATTAAAGCAGTCAGTCAAAGTAAAGTGCCCCCGAAAAAGATTTACAAGAGTCAGTTTTGATTTTTTGACCTCTGTTTTTCAGTCCATAAATCTCTATCTATCACACTTTTCTATTTTTGGGTTTACCCTTTAAAAAGTCAACATCTTTCCATTTTTCATACGTAGGGAGAAGAGATTTCGTTTCAACCTCGAGAGCTTCAAAGAATATTGTGGAAAGAAAACGGGTCTTCACAACTCCTTGGTCCCTTGCTAAACGAAGGGACGCTTAAAGTGATCCTAACTTTCCTAGGTTTTTCAACAGTTTCGGAGGATTGAGGCTTGCTCAAATAGAATACCCTAAAAAAGTTATTTTTCCCTTTTTCCCTGAGAACGAAGGTGTTGTGAAGGTTAAGGGAAGGTTGGTACCGAGTAATCAAAGTAAGTTGACAGACCTATAATGCAAAATATTACACAGATATCAGCCCTGATAAAAACTGATTTCCCCCATCTTCGCACTCTAAAAAAGAAAATTATAAGACAGGTGGTGAAAGGAAATTCAGAAATGATTGTCCCCATCTAGTCCAAGAGACGATGAAAGGAAATTCAGAAATGATTTCCCTTGTCTCAACATTTAATTGCACAAATATATTCTGAAGTGGTGAAAGGAAATTTAGTAAAAGGGGCCAGATAACTTCATCGGGGTACTGAACAGGCTCACTGGAAGCGAAGCAATATCTGAGATATCTGTAAGGCTGTTATACATGAATATCACTCTACTCTGGTAACAAATTCTTTTTAAAAAACCTGATCTACATCCCATGTTCAGACAGGGCTTCCTGATTAAAAACATGTAATCTTCTTCTTTTGATGTAAGCTGATAGCCACAAGATCTGTTGGGTCTCCTAGAACTGTTTTGATTGTCTTAAGGCAGACCGAAATTCAGTAACGGGAAGGGGAAAGTCGTGAAAGGGAATACAACTAAGTTTAAAAAGTATCTGAGTTTGAAAAGATTTTCAAAGGTAAAAAACAAAGTTTCTTTCCCCTTCAATATCCTGTTCTCAGGAACTTTTTCGCTGGATTAAAGCCATTGACTCCATTTACCCAATATCGACATGTGGTCTACTGTTCTTCCCGTCTTACAAGAAAACGTGATCCCTAGTTGGAGCCTATGTTGGAGCCGCCTTTGTTTTTTAGCCCGTTTTGAATTTCATGTCTTAATGCTCGAAATTGAAAGATGGTTTTCGTATTTTCCTTCTGTTGTTCCAAAATCTCTGAAGTCTCATCACGTGAGCGACAATGGTTATCATACTCTCAAGGCGATTTCTACTTTTCATTCAAATAATTTTCCCCCTTCTTCTTTTTTTACCTTGGGATTTCGTATGTCGGATCTTATAGATCACATAGTTCACAAGTCCCGAACAGCAAAACGACGAAATCGTTTTAAAGTTTTACCTAGGTCAGTAATGAGAGTAAAATTTTCCTAAATTACGGTTAAGCATCATCGAGGTTTCACGCCTCGACATTTACTAAATCCAAAAGTCTTACTGTCGTAACCCCGATAGCCGAAACCATGAATTTCTTGTTTTAGTAACCCGCGTTAAGGTTAAAGGTAAAAGCTTAGCCGTGGTTAAGTTCTGTTGGAAATTTGCGACTTGGTGTATTCCCTTTTAAAAGCTACACTGCCAAAGCCCCGAGTCACGAAGTCGTGATAAAGATATAAATGTAATTAATTAAACACTTAATCCGGTTTATCCTCCATTTTAATTAAAACATATCACCGCGATCTCGCGATTTCGCAACTCGGCATACGAACTTCCCGGAAGCTATACCTTCGAAGCTCCGAGTCGCGAAGTTGCGATATAAATAATGACGCAATTAATTAAGCGCCTAATCATAATTACATTTTTTTTATTAACCAAAGACAATCATCGCAATCTCGGGTGTTAGAGGTTCAAAGGGTTAAAGCGAAAACTCCTGATGTAGCGAGTACCAGAAAATTAATTAACATTGGTAAAACTTGATTAATTGAGCTAATCCAGTATTTCCCATGATTTGATGTATGCACATTTTACAAGGCAGTCTTAATTCTTCCTTACGCCAACTGACATTTCGAACTGCCAAAATTTATGGCATTAATTAGAAACAAGGCGAATCGACAAGTAAAGATTGGGTTTTTATTGCTAAATTTATATTTAAGTGTGATTGGACCGATCTGTTCTTAAAAAGTACCGAGTTTTTTGAATATATAGAGTTGTTCTTTGTTATCACAAATTCATTTCTATATTACGCAGAGCACACTTTTCTCAGCGAACTAATTTCTGTATGTATACATATTTTTATCGCAGAAGAGCTAAAGCAGGATCCCCTGCCATGGTCCCGTGAAAAGCGTCTAAAGCCAACATTGAGGTTTCGGGACAAGGTTCAGACAATATTGCTAATACTTCACCTCGAAGTGTCGACTCTGTCAGGACCTGGTCGTTTGTTTCTGATGTTCTACAATCCAAATTGGTAGATTATTCTGATGATTCCAGTGACAATGAAAAAGACAACCTGACCACCAAATATAAGATTGTCGTCCAATCTGGAATGCATAAAGTAGCAACAAGGCCACAACTGCTCCCTTACTATGATATGGTCCAGTGGGCATTAGACCATGTGGACATACCAACCAGAACCATCATCAATGAACATAAAGTCACTATTGGGACTTTCATACCCAAACAACTGCACGCTATGTACAAGTTGCCTACTGTGTCGGACCTTACATACGATGTCGAATTCATGGAGAACTTCAAACAAAAAGAATGTGTGCAATATTAGAAGAATATGTCCAGTTTAATCAGAGATTGGTTTTCAGACCCTGCGAAGTTCAGGGCAGACAGTAATGGTATATATTCAATAGATTCCTTGGAACCACAGTTCAAATATGTAGCTATGATGACCTGCAGATTATATGGGAGAGAGGACACCACACATTTATTTCTTCAGTGGGTGCCTCTAATACATCAAGTCACTGAAGGTTGTTTCTTCGAATAGGCTAAAATGTTGTCTGATAGCTTGACCAGTCGAGTTACAGAGTATCGGGCACAGAGGGAGAGCGGGAAGATAGCTTCATTCTTTATGTCCGCGTACATTATGGACGTCGTGTGTTTTCTAACGCCCTTTCCTTTAATGAACTGGAGTTGGACTCCATCAGAGGCCGAGCCCATCCACGTCTACCATTCAAAACTATGGGAGAACAAAGCGACAGATTTTGTGTATGAAATTTTTAACTGGGTAATGGTACCGCTGCATGTCACTATTTTTGGCCACCCGCCACCCAGGATCTCGGACAATCTAGTGATGAATTTGAGCAGTATAGCTGACTGGTATGTAGAAGGAGAATTCACATATCTCAGAGTTTTCAGGGCTTATGTTCCCCCGCATGCATTACCATTATTCATACCCGACAAACTGGCTTGTCATGAGGTTGCTAGGTAAACTTTAATTGGTGGCATAAGCAAGGAGCTTAAGGGATATTCAAAGAAGGTATGGCCACCTTTTCCTGTTCATTCAAATTCATATTCTTTATTAGATTTCGTGCATGCTAAAGCTTAGGCAAAAACCCTGGAAGACCTAAATTTGGTTCATATTGAATTCAAGAAGCACGATCCGCAAAGGGTCATAAGTAATCACTTGGCCAGTTGCGGACTCAAAAGGTTCGAACATGAGAATTCACCCTTGGATGACATTTTCCGAGGTGCAAGATCTTATGCCGATATTTTGGGTCAGATTCAAGCCCTGGCACCCAAAGAAAGGGCTGATGTTCTAAAATTCCAAGAACATCGGCACAGTTGTATTCCCGCAGTATTGCGGGGTGAGAATTCGAGTATAGTAGAGGTGAAACAAAAATAAGCTGAAGGCTCCAAAGATGCAACACCTAGCCAAGAAAAACACCAAGACGAGGAAGAGAAAACTAAGAGTCCGAAAACAAAGATAAAAACTCCCGAGCCGCCGAAAAAACCGACTCCAATTACTACTCCAGGACAACCAGCTAAGCAAATTGGAGATACCATCGCCTCCATTACTCCCTTGCAATCAACTCAGGGAAACATAGACGCAGGGTGGATTTTAAATGAATCATTGAGACCTATAAGGATGGAAGAACTCCCTCCAAATGAGTTCGTTTTCGATAAGAAGAGAAAGGTTGTGGTAAAAAGAGAATTCTATCAGGAAGGGGGATCAACAACCAAGAAGTACAAAGTGTTGACCGATGGGAAAGACAAGAAGAAAGATGAGTTTGCTATAGAAATAACTGGGACATTAGGGGCATATGCTACAGCAAACCAATTTTCAGTCTGGGTTTTGAAAAATTAGCTGAAGTGAAAAAATCGCCTCATCAAAACCTTAGAAGCTAGACTAGCCACGGGAGAGGAGGCTGTCAAAGATCAGGCGAGCACAGGAATAGAACAAGCAAGGTTGGCCGATAAAAGTGAGATAGAGCTGATCAAAACTAAGCTCGAACAAGTAGAGTAAATAGTTCAGAACAGTCAGATACAAGCGGGCCAACAAAAGGACTTGATTGAACAACCATAGGCTAGAGTGGAAATCGTCGAAAGTAAAGTTATAGATATCGAGATGTTCCAGTCATAGGCGATGGAGATTCAGAGCAGGGTTTATGCAGCCCAACGAAGTTTACTCGCCAAGGTAGACATAATTCGGGACAACTGCTTAGTCGTTGATGAAGTATTGGAAAATTTATCTGTCAGAGAAAGAGAAGCTGGAGCAGCTCGAGTCGCTTTTCAAGAGGCTGTGATAGCTACAAACAACATAGAATCGGGAATTACTCCCAAGTTTTCCGTTTCGGAGAAGACCAAAGGAAATATTTTATTGAAAGAATGGGAGCACAGTATATCAGAAGGTAAACTACAAGCCAAGAAGGTAATGAAATCCTTTGAAGAGGCTTTTGATTCTATAGATAGTAATCTGTTAGGTATTGACAGTGAAGGCAGTGATGAGACATTGAGCCAAATAAATACAGTGAAAATCTTACTTGATATAAACGATAAGGGAGAAAAAGATTCGGCCGAAATCTCACAAGTAACTATGGCAGACATAGTGCAAATAGATAAATGTATGATTAAACCAAGTGTGCAATTATGTTCCATTGACATCATAGACTGACAGATGGAAGAAAAGTTTCCGCAATTAGCCCGAGATTGTTACTCTTTTGAGGCCAATTGTCAAGCGGAACCGTCAAGGTTGATATCTTGGCTAGTGGAAAGATGTGTCCCTTGTACCGAGCATGCGAAAGGTGTTGGTTATGGAGCCTGATTATCTTCCTGATTCAGAGGTCCTTGCTTTCAGCTGTGTTTATACCCCATGAAGTATTTACACCCCAAAATTATGTACACTCTTCCACGCGGGGGAGTGCAGAGGGGGGGTACCCCCTCTGCGGGGTCCAGGGGGGCTATCCCCCCGGCTGGAGGGTCTGGGGGAAAGCGGGGGTTCGGGGGCGAAGCCCCCAAAGGAAAAATTGCCTTGTAAAAGTATATTGTAATTTCATTGTAAATCTGGACCGTTCATTATAAGGTTGCAGATCTAACGATAGAGATTATGTTAGGGTTTTTTGCCCTAGAAGGCAACCCTCTTTTATGAGGGAAATGTATTGCGGCTATGGATGGTGGTGAATATTGTATTCTGAGAGAGGAGACTGTGAGAGAAAGAAGAGGAAGTTACATCGGGTTTTTCTATAGGTTGTATCCCTTCATTTGCTGGATAATAATAAAGGAAGGACCTGGCAATTTCTCTGGTGGACGTAGCCCACACTGGGTGAACCACATAAATCTATGTCTCTCTTGTATTGTGTGTCTTCTGTGTTTTTTTTCTGCATTTGTTTTATTTTATTGCTCCATGGTCCTGTTTTTCTAACAACTGGTATCAAAGCGTAAGGTAACTCGCAGGAAAAGAGGGTTCCTAGTTCGAGTGGGAGCAATGTCGGAAGATGGAAAGTTTAGGGTCGAAAAATTTAACGGCCAAAACTACCAGTTATGGAAGATGCAGATGGAAGACTATTTATATGAGAAGGATCTATTCCTACCATTGAGCAGAGTAGAAAAGAAGCCAACGGCCATGAAGGACTAAGAATGGGAGATTCTTGACAGAAAAGCTCTAGGAACGATACGGCTTAGCCTGGCAGCGTCGGTGGTTTTAAATATTTCGAAAGAAAAGACAATGAAGGGTTTGATGGACGCGTTGGCCAAATGGTATGAAAAACCCTCAGCGTCAAATAAGGTATTTCTAATGAAGAGATTATTTAATATGAAGATGTCCGAAGGTGGGTCTGTTGCAGATCATTTAAATGAATTTAATACGGTTACTAATCAACTAAGTTCTGTAAAAGTGGACTTTGATGATGAGGTTAGGGCTCT
>ML777606.1:1295397-1328359 GCA_009831015.1 Picea engelmannii | reverse complement strand
CACTATCTTTGTCTTCCTCTCTTTGCATCCCCCCTCCCTACATCGCAAGGAAATAAATGTCCTTGACCTAGACATGTCATGACCTAGACCTAAACCAAGACATGGAAATACCTAGAGAATGACCTAGACCTATACTATGACCATGACGTAGACCATGACATAGAACTAGACCATGACCTATACCACGGCATAGATCTAGAGATAGATTTATCGATGACCTAGAGCTCAATATGTATACCGTGACCTATACCATGACATAGAGTTGGAGTTAGATTTAGATGATGATCTAGATCTTGATGTATACCATGACCTAGACCTCATAGCTCCATCTAAGCCTAGGAATAACTCATACTCAACCCTTAACCCCCTCTACACTCGAGCCATGAGTGCACTATATGTATACCTTTTGTACAACACTTACACCCACATATTGGTGCATTAACCATTGCTCTATCCTTGAAAACGCTTTCAATCCTAACCCCTTAGGCCTTAGTTTTCCCCATACCCCTATACATATTTATTCATAAAGATGTTTGGTCTATAATAAATGCTATATTTGTTTCATTAAAGCACACACGCGCTCTTGTGACTTGACTGAATTGTAGTTGTTGGCCATTTATGCTCAGTAGGAATGTGCATGCATTCCTAGTACGCGCACACGCTTTAGGGTGTACACATTCTAGGAACACGCACATGTGATTGCTAGGCATATTTTGGTTCCAATCAAACTCCACTACCTCATCTATATCAAAGTTGACAGACAATCCACGACATCTTCACACAAAAAAAACAGGCACATACAGTTTTATATTATTTTCTTCTTCTTCTTTGATTCATAGAGAGTTTTTTGCTATTGTCAGAACATTGTAGGAAAATTTGGAAGACAAATTTTTCCAAGTGCAATTGGAATTATTTTTTGTATCTTCTTGTTTCTTCATGGAATTGTAAGACAAATTTTTCCAAGTGAAATTGGAATTGTTGTTTGTATCTTCTTGTGTCCTCTTGGAATTGGAAGAGAAATTTGTCCAAGTTAAATTGAAATTTTTGTTTGTATCTTCTTGTGTCTTCTTGGAATTGGAAGACAAATTTGTCCAAGTGCAATTGGAATTGTAATTGGAATTATTAGTTGTGTCTTATTTATAACGAAGACACATTTCTCCACTTGGTTATTCCTTATTACATAGTACAAAGAAATAATTGTGGTTGGGTGTTTGGAATCCAATTTGTCTCTTTAAACATGGGGAGCCGACAAATTTGAGAAAGAAAGACCTCAAGAAAAGAGATACTTATCGAAAACATAGAAGAAGAAAGAGAAAAGGAAAAGTTACGTATGTCAAAGCACAGGCTTTCAAAAGAGCGAAATCAAATTTCTAGCATAATAGATGTCGTTATTGTTTCTCCTCCATCACTAGAAGCAAAGAACAATATTTGAATAGAGAGAAATCCATCCTGTATCTCATTAAGACAACTTCTTGTGGATGACCAGATGATGGAGGATTTTCTTGGAACTGATTATAAAATGGGTGAAATTAGAGAAGAAACGGGTGTACAACATTGTGGTGAAGAAGTTCATATGGTGCAATCTCTTGTTGGACAATCAAATGTTCCAGAAACTAGTCAATCCCATGTCCACTCTCCTCCCAGATTTGATCTGCTAGTGATTGAACAAACCTTTACAACGACCTTTGCTTCCTAATTGAATGAAATGAAATAAAGTAAGAAGATTTTATTAATTAATACTTGAACTATTATTAATTAATTAATAGAGTCCAATCTCTCTATTCTATGGTTGAATTGAGTCAAGCGTCCACCTATGCCTACTTGTCAAATCAAACATTCACACATTCAATCAATAAGAAAGAAATAAAAAAGAACCTTTACTACTTAATGGGAACAAAATGCAACATTGTTAACTCTACAACAGGGAGGTCAAGAGTTCCATAATAGGGGTTTATCGTCCCTACCTAGATTGAGCATTGTTTGCCAAAGAACTCCTAAATGCATTTAGATCGATGAAATTGGTCTAGAATCACTTGAAGGTAAGTTACCTAACCTTACTATTCGTTATCACTCTTATAAAATCATTAAATAATATTTTGAACCAAAATCCATTGCTGCTAAATGTCAATTATTTTTATCTTTGTTAAAATATAGAGGTTTGACTTCTGGTAGGAAAATTTTAGGCATCAAAACATTAAAAAGTGTAGAAACAAGTCATCATATTGTTAGAAACCGTGTATATGATTTTCAAAGAATTGGTAATAAATCTCGTTCTAAAGAACGCAATGCATCCTGACATGTCTTGTCTTAATCAATTGTTAGCAAGATCACAAGAAAAAATCGTTTTCTACAACAAACCTCTCACCTCTTGAAATGAAAGGTCAAAACCCTTAGAAAGTATTCTCATAGACAACATAGACACGACATAGGTGGTCCAACATATCTGTGGGCCTTCACTGGTAGGTTACCTTGTTCTGACATGAAGTTAATTAGAGAGGTTAAGGGAGTAGTTTAGGATATCCGTCATGAGAACACTAGGCCTTCTTCCCACCAAAAATATGTATTAAAATTGAGAAGGGCATCTAAGGACCGTGATCCTCATATTAAACTCTTTCTTTAAATTACACAGATGGAATTATATGAGAGATTCAGAACAGTAGATAGTGCACTTAGTTTGGGCCAAAGATGTTTCCATAAATGCAAGCCTTGGTATGTTCAAATAAACAAAATTCATAACAAATGTTGTCGTAGATATCAAATTGAGTATGGTCATTATTATCACACATACACACACACATATATTTGGTTTTTTCATTTTTTGCATAACACCCTTTTGAAAGAATTCTCAGTTATATTTCCACCATCAACATCTAGAGAATTTATTCACAACATCTTTTGTACAAGGCTAGAGATTTTTACATTTTATCAAAAAGAATGCTTAGATGGTACATGCCCCTGGTGTGCTGGAATGACATTATTGAGAAAGTGCATCCAAGTAAGCGATTAGTATGAATTGGGGATGAAGGAGGTTACCTTGCAAAGCTTTAAATATGTCGCATATGATATTGATGGAGGCCAACAGGAAAGAAAAAAGATGCAATTGGTTACTTCCCAAGTATGAGTTTGTGACTTCATGAAGGACTTCATTGAAAATACAAAACATTATGTTCAACATGTCCATGTGGCCCGATGGAAGGAATATCATTTCAGAGTATGAAGAGATATCTCTTCAGAGTATCAAGAGATACATTTCTTGTTGGTACTGTGTTCTTAGTGGTTGTTTTTTCTAAGAACTACACCCTTCAATCGCAAAATGAGATTCAAAGACAATATTATCACTCAGAGTATGTCAACATAATGGTCCATATAACATACATGCATGGATCATATAGTAATAAACAAAATCGAGTTATATTGAAAGAGAATCACTTTTACGTCAACGATGATCAATGCCACAACTTATCCTACATACAACATTGTTTTCAGTTGTTCTACAATCACCTTAAGGAGAAGAACATACATATGGATGAACATTAGATTTGGTCAGATGGTTGCGCAGACCAGTTCAAAAATTCTCGTGTATTCCAATGGTTATGTATGTTGCATAGAAAGATAAAGGTACTAGACATTTGGAACTATTTTGAGTCTGGGAACGGGAAAGGGGAGCATGATGGAGCAGGTGCATGCATAAAACAAGTGTGATGTAGGAAAGAAATAAAGTTCACAACTACTTCCCTCATTTGAGATGCAAAATCCATTATTTAATGGTGTTCTTTAGTAATGGGAGAGTAAACAGGAACCTATGAAGACCAATCACTAAGGAAAAGACATGTACATAGATATTTTTGGGAGGTGGTGAATGTAGATCAATCATGTTGAAAAAACAGGATCGCAGAGCAATAAAATAAAATAAAATGTTGCAATAAAACACAAAAGATACACAATACAATAGAGACACAGATATATGTGGTTCACCCAGTGTGGGGTACATCCACCAGAGAAATTCTCAGGTGCTTCCTTTTTATTATCCAACAAATGAAGGGATACAACCTACAACAAACCCATTGTAAATTCTTCTTCTTTCTCTCATAGTCTCCTCTCTCAGAATACAATATTCACAATGATGCATAGCCACAATACAATTCCCTAATAAAATAGGGTTTCCTTCTAGGGGAAAAACCCTAACATAACTTCTACCGTTAGATCTTCAACCTTATAATGAATGGTCCATATTTACTATGAAATTACAATATACATTTACAAGGAAAAATTTCCTTCGGGGGACCCCTTGCCCTCGACCCCGTAAGGGGGGAAGGCCCCCATGAAAACTGTTAAGCCCTAAATAGTGGCACATTACCCATTAATTAGGGAATATTACATTAGTAATGTTATTTTATTTATGTCAGCTTAGGTCCATTAGTTGTAATTGTACCTCCTAGTCTCCTATATATACCAAGGATACCTTTTCATTTGGAATCATCTTGTATTTGGAAATTTATGTGGTGTATAAGGAGGTTTCCCCTTCGAAGAGTATTATTATCTGAAATTCTCTCTTTTTCAAGGCATTTAGTACTTATTTTGAGGTTTTTCTACGCAATCTTGGTATTTGGTTTCGAACATTTGGTATTAGAGCTCGAGGTCTTGGGATTTCGCTGCTACATCTTAGACACTTTGCAATTTTCGTTATAAATCATTTTCTACGAAGTTTTAGAAGGAACTCCTTCGAGGATATTTATTATATGGATCAATTTACACAGGGTTAAAATTTTATCTACTGAAGCCTTATATGTTCATAGATATAGCCTATGTAAGACATGCTTCTAGAATCATCCCGAATTTAGTCATATCTGAATTTTGTCTATAAATTTTTTTTTGTAACATTTCAGACCCTGAAATCCGGAGGATATTCATAGAAGTTATCAAGGTATCTGTGATAAAAATTTCAGCTTCTTGGTCATCCTACATTTTTAGATTGTTGGATTTACTTCACACATACCTAGGATTTATTTTTCCTAAGGTTATTCCTTGTTTATTAGTCATAATTAGTCATTATCTAGTCTCCTATATTTTAGGGGAGAATATTCCACATGGAGAATATTCTCTTTCAGTTGAAACTTCAGTTTGAATAGTTGAGTTGATTTTAGATGTTTCATTGGTTTTGTCACCATGCAACATTGGGATCATCACCAACTCACTACTATTTGTTCAATCAATTAATTCAAGACTAGTTGACTAGTTAACTCAGCTAGGTGGCAGTTCACTCTCGTAACTGCTTGAGAGACTAGACTAGGTGGTAGTTTACTCTTGTAACGGTTGGTGTGTGTCCATATCAATCTAAATCACCACTATGGCTCATTAGTTACTCATGTATCCTATATCTATTGTCAATTATTCACTCTTTGAGTGTGGAATACGGTTAATGAGAATTCTTCCATTCTTTCTATATTGCTTCTTCTTTCTCAATTTCTCTCTGCAAATGTATGTAGTATTTTCTAGCTAGATCTATTATGTTCAGGTTCAACACATTTACATAGATACACCCTGTGCAAGATAGGGTATCTGACTAGTCATATTAACTAGTCTCAAAAAAGTCTTCTAGGTAAAACAGTGATATATTCTTCTATGAGTATCCAAATTAAGTGAGACCAGTTGCATTGGATAGTGGACAGTCTGTAGTATTTTTGGTACAAATTTTAAAATCAAATATCCGATATTGTGATCTTGGCATGCTTTACAAGTACGCTCTCCTGGAAGGGACAAAAATCAACAAGGTGTGGGGAAGTTACCATAACTTCCACTTGGCACATCCAATTTTGATCAGACTTGTGGCATTGCAGAGAAGGTGTATCAAAGAACTACAAAAAAAAAAATCAGACACAGAAGGGCTAAAATTTTGGAGATACAACAGAATAAATATCGTCTAGCAAAACCACCTCAAAATAAAGGTTTAAAATTCATACTTGGCCAACATACCACCAAAAAAGGGAACTTATACACCAATTAAGCCTCCAAACAATCCTACTTGGAATCTTGATGAAGGTGAAGAAATGTGCAGAGACATATATGATTTACAAAAGAAGACAATAACAAAAGATGAACTACAAGGGATGATGGTTTCAAAAGAGACTAAGTTGGAGACAATAATAGATACTAATATGGAGGGTTTAAAAAGGAATATCATGGAAGGATTGAAAATTTTTATAATAGAGAGGACACCTGAAAGTGAAAATGTATCCCATGAAATTCATGATGAGCACACAAGGAAGATGAATCAAGAATGGAGAAACTTCAACATTGGGTTGAAGAACAACCACTTCCCTAGGATCGATAGGAGGAAGTTTTATGGCAAGGATCCAATAACATGGATAATTCTGATGGAGAAATTCTTTGATCTACATGATGTGCCACATACACAAAAGTTACAAATTGATTATTTGTATTTAGAACCCAATCAATTTATGTGGTATTGATGACTTTGTTCTTTCAAATCACTCATCACTTGGACAATTTTCATGAAAGAAATGATATCACACTATGAGGATACAAGGAGCAATACCTTCTTTATCCAATTGATAAATCTCAAGCAAAATGGTTTAGTTGCAGATAACATTGAGAACTTCCAAAGATTGAATATAAAGGTAATGGATATTCGAGATGAGCACCTGACCGATTGTTATAACCCTAATTTTCACCAGACATGCTTACCTGGCATCAATCCATCTCAGATTCCTTCTTTGCCAAAACACTATTGAACAACTCTTCTTAAAAACCTCTTTTATAAAGGCCCATGCACCCTGCTACATTACTGCATGTGTGTACACGCTAGCTGACCCAAGACAACCCGTGTGTACCTACAAAAGCACGAAAATAGGAAAGTTGTTGATGGAACACACAGCTTTGGTGAGTTAACTAAACCTTTCGTCCATGCATGGACGAGGGTTCGACTAAATACCTAGCTTCTTCTAGCCTATAAAAGAAGGGTTAGGGGTCCCATTTGGAAGAGGAGAATCATAGTAAAGAAACTATACCTGATTGCACATTCCCTTTGTCCCAACCCTTTAGCCATCCTTGTGCAAAGAGAAATATAGAGCAAAGAAGTTAGAGGACAGTTGAAGAGGATCCCAGGACCAGGTTCGTGTAGCAGTGGTGGGCTTCATCATTGTAAGTTGATTTGTTGAAGTTAATAATAAAGAAGTACTTTTCTCATCCCACCATATGACATTTTCATGGTTTATTGCATACATATTGATTGAATCTCTAACCCATTAATCTATAGATCAAATTCATGTGGAGTTATTTGTTTATCTTGTGTGAATGCAGGTCAGCCTTGGGAGGAGAGCTGCAGTCAAAGAGTGATCAAGCATGAAGAAGGATTGATATCAAACGCTTGAAATAAGGTATTCTCACTTGATCTTCTTAACTACATATTTGCTTAAGAATAATGGGGATTAGGTCCGGGATGACGGTAGAAAGTAGGAATCTTTAGGTCTTTTCTTCATGCATAATAAAACCCTAAGTTCTAGTCCATAGAGGGATTTCAAACTCACAACAGAATTGGTGACCATACTGGGGAGATCTCTAGGGTTTCTGGGAATATTGTTTGGGTATTTTTAAGAACTGGTTTCATTTCCTGTTTTTAAAGTTTCTGCAAAAGTTTGAGCTAACAGAGATTCTGGTCTTCCATACCAGTTATCTCTATTTTTTTGCTTGACTGTATTTTTTTTTGAGACCCACAGAGGTACACGCGACTTGTATAAGGTCTTCACGCGTGTACCCGTGCCCTACATTCTCACAACCCACGTGTACACGCTAGCTAAGGAAGTGTCAGTTGCATGTATGATTCTAGAAAATTTCTTTTAAAAGAGGCAGACATCCTCTTCCTTGTCAGAATTAGTCCTTCTCAGGGGTTTTTTGGAACTCCTTCTAGTCTTTGTCATTTGCAGTCTATATCTTAGGCTTCACCTCAGATTGGTTTTTTCTATGAAGTTTTCCTTGAATTGTTTTCTTTTTTCTGTTAAAGTAAGTGTCTGAGTCTTCAAGAGATCCTAGTTCTCAGTATTAGTGGTCTCTTCCTGGGCTGGATTGCTTGTCCTTTCATTTGTCTCAGAATTTTAGAGTTACACACGGCCTGTATAAGGCCAGCACACATGTACACGCGCTCTGACTTTACACAGCTTGTGTGCACACGCTTGTTGTTGAACTGTCAGCAGTGTGCTTGTGGAGAAACTTTTTGTTGAAGGTGAGGTAGTGATCCTTTCCTTTGACAAGAGTTATACCTCTCAGGTTTTTGGGTCTTTGTCATAGCAGTCAGTAACTTAGGTTTGATCACAGCGATAGCTTTCTTTTTCATTTAGAAGTTTTCCTCAAAATTTTCTTTTATAGGGTTTTTAGACAAGTGTGAGAGTCCAATTTTAATTTGCTTGTGTGTAATTTTTAAAGTGACTCTTTGAAATCTGTGCTTAGGCTAGAATTTTTTCTTGGTTTTGACTTGTTGATATTTTTCCTTTTTTCTTTGTGAGAACTCAAATAAAAAAAAACTTTTAATTCTTTGTTTGGTTAAAAAGTGTTGTTTTGCATTAGTAACCAGGGAAAAGTCTTTACTTTCATAAGTTCTTGACGGTTTAATTCGATCGTAAGTATCTCATAGTCGAGTGAAATACTTCTTTGAGTTTTATGTTCAAAGATCTTAGAAAAATTTTAAAGTTTGAAAAGTTGTTTAAGATTTGAGTTAAGTGAAGGTTTTTTTTGTTTCCATCTTTCTGTTTATTTTTCTTTCATCTTTCAAACATCACTAGTTTCACTTTCATAACCTTTGACTTAAGGCAAGCCATAAAAATTTACGCTAAATCTAAAATGCATTAGACTTTTTATGTTTGTAGGGTCAACCAACTAGTTTAGGTTTAGGGCCTTGAATTAGGTTGGAGAGGAAACTCTTCAAGGCCATTAAAATCAAACATTGGAGTCTGAGTTAGGGAGTGTCAAAGTCCAGTAGTGTGAAAGTTATCCGGGACCCCCCTCTAACACAGGGGATAAACGCGAGGTCACCTGTGGAAAGGTAGTGGAGATAACCCCTCCAAAGCTGGACCAATCGTAGTGGAGAACACATATAGAGGGCTTGTCTCGGGATTCCGTCAATTGCATTTGCCACGGAGCTTCTTGGATCTCAAATCCATTCGCGGTCCTCAGTTGTCTTCCTGACCACTTGCTTTTGATACCCTTGACAGGTTTTGGGATCGATACCCTGTTCATTGTGGTTTACCCGACTTTCGACTGTACCCTCCTGGTGACTATTTGCGCGCTTGCAACCTAGTTGCCTATCTTTTTAGAGACATACACAGGTGACTGCAGGGGTATACCACAGTACCTAGGATAGACATTGGGGCATGCTTTGCAGAGTATAGCCAGAGGGTGCTTCCGTGTTCGAGTTGCACTTGCACCGGTAAGTTGCTCTAGTGTTGGTTGTTGTAAATGTTCTTCCAATTAATTTAGTGTTTGCTCATTTTATCTTGTAGGGATTTCTTTTTTAGTGTGTGTTCTTTTTTGAACGAATAGAAATCCCTAGGATGTATTTGATCTTCTCAAACAATGGAGGATCACGAGCTCCGCTGGTCACAAAGGATTCTGGGCCTATCACCGGTTACACTAGAGCCACCTCCGCCTCCACTAAGGCAAAATCTAGACCAACAAGGGTCTTTTGAAGTGACTGGGTCACAAGAAATTGTTCTAGATCAACATCCGGAGGAAAAGACCATTTTAGACCTTGGAGTGGAAGCTCTTGGTCCATATGAAACCCCAACCACTGATCTTTCAGGACCCATCATCGTACCGATTCACCCTTATGAGTGCCAAACAGTGTCGCACGTAGCAATGGAAACAAATGTTGCTACTCCTTTTGGGAATTATTCAATTCCCACTACGGTTGCCACCACGAGATATTTTCCACTGCCTAAACCACCATCACTAGTCCAAGCCACCATGGTCTCGACCACCTCTACCTCGCATAGTGGTTTGATCCTGTATATGGCAACAACCACAACCCCTTTCGCACCAAGTGCGACAAGCCATCCGTTCTCATACGGGATGCCTAGCTCAGGTACAAGTCCTATACTTTCCTACTCCACTTCACAGACTTTAGGTCTGGGGGCAAGGAGCTCTAACGCTCCTCTGCAAGGCCACATGGGGGGCACTTCATCTCCTTTTAATGATTTCCCTTGCGAGGGAGGTCATATACCTCCTTCGTCCCCTTCGCTCGGTGGCACGCACTAGCCATCCATCGAGCCACCTGCACACAATAGTTTATTTGGAGCAGGGAGTCAAGGACCACCTTTGCATAATATGCAGGTAGGTTCGACACCATTTTCTTTGTTCGATGCATTTGGTAAAAATGATTTCTCGTCAGCTTCTTTCCTAACTGGTGGAAATCCCGGTTCCGGACAACCTATTCCTATGCAGGGTACTATTCCTGCATAGGGGGAAAACCCAGGAACTTCTTCCACATCAGGGCCTGAAATTCTTGGCAGGGATCCGTTCCCTCATCAAGAATGTTGATCTGGGGCAATTCGTTTTACAACCAATGGAACCCCGGACAAGGTAATATGCCTATCCCTATGGGATCGACATGGGGCAAGCCTTCCCAAAGTCCTTCGAATGTAATGCACGCCCAACCATCTACATCCTATTTTGGGAATCAGTCGATGATGTCTCCTCACACGCATAATCCGTACGCTGGTCATGGCCATGGTTTTTACCAGAACCCAAGCCAGCAACCGAACTTTTCCTGGCAACCTGGTGCTAGTCAAAATCTAGGTCCCTTTTTCCCAGGTTATAACCAACAACCCAAACTACCTTTCCTGGAAAACTAGCATTTGCCAGACTTGAAAAGGTTGTTGAATGAACCTATCTTTCATGATCTGCATTGGCCCCCTATGCCGATGAATTTTCCTTTGGACATACCAAAGTTCAAAGCCAAGCCTAACGAAGATCCAAGAGATCATGTGACCACCTTCCATCTTTGGTGCTCATCTAATTCGTTGAAAGACGACTCTATACAGTTGCGATTGTTTCAACGTACTCTCATTGGGAGTGCCATGAAATGGTACATTGAGCTTGACCTCTCATGATACTCTTCCTTCAGTGATTTGGCAATGGCTTTCCTAAATCATTTCCAATTACCTGTGAGATACGAGGCTGGCACAAAATTGCTGGCCAATTTTGCACAGACAAAAGCGGACCATATCTCTAATCACATCCGAGAATGGAGATGCTGGAACAATTTAATTAAGGTACCAGTCCCACTAGCATTCCTTCTCAAGTGGTTCATTAATTATTTGGTCCCATAGTTATCCAAAGATGTCGCGACTTCGGGAGATTTTTTCGAAGAAGCCGCCATCATGAGAGCTCAACAAATTGAGCTAATCTATTCTTAGTCTGGTTTATTATACGAGATATTTCCAGATGATCCATGTTCAATACTTGATAAAACCAGACAGAGAGATGAACCACATGCCAATGGTATTGTTGGTTTAGAACAAACAAATCCTGTTGAGCAACTGACGAATCAATTGCAACAATTGTCTATACAACACACAACAACCAGACAAACTACTATTTTGGATGCTCCCCCTACTAAAACGTTGGATGTACACACAGTGTAATCAACAAATCCAAAGTCCACCCAGCAGCCTGAAGGAAAGAAAAAACAACGAAAGAAGGGTAAGGGGGATAAGAAGCCCACTAATAATGTTGGCAGGGGCAGCACTGAGAAGTGGAAGGCGAGTTATCCATGCAACCTGTGTGCGGAAGACCACCTGACCCACCAATGTCCTCGGCTTGCAGAGGTCCAAACTTTTGTGACATAGCAACAACCTGTTGTGTTAACCAATCCATTTAAGCATGGGAAAAAGCTAACCCAAGCCTCTACAAGCACGGAAGGGGGCAGTCAATGACCCTCTCCGTCTTCGAACAATCCCACATCCGTGAATGTGTATATGATGAAGGGTGATGATTTTATATCGAATAGAGTGCATGACTACAGTAAACCAAACAATTATGAGAAGGGAAAAGAAGTCGAACTCCCATATCTTCCTCTACAGATTGAGAAGACTTTGGGAAAAACAATGACACGCATCCCAAAAGGCACGTTCAAAAAAGATTCTCACAATCCAAACGCAAGGTCTGCCCATAACTATTTTGTGGTGGAGGATTTGTCTCAAACCCCTTGTGCGATGTCCACTTTGGAGGTCCTCCAAAGCTTCCCTTCCCAGAGGAAAGCCTTGTTAACCACTTTAGGCTCTACTGAGACTTGTAATCCGGGTACAATCATGTTGGATACAATCGAATTAAAACCTTGTTTTCCTTACCATGTAGCATTTCAGATAGTAGTGGCTCACCCCACAAAAACTTTTACTCGGAAAATCTTCCACACGGTGGTTGATGAGGGTGCCTCGACATGCGTTATGTCGTTGGCATGTTGGAAGGCCATTGGCCAGCCTGTTTTGTCTCTGTGACCTACTCTTCTCACTACTTTCGACGGTCGTTCATTCAAACCACATGGTATCATACCCTCTTTCCCCATGCAGTTAGGAGGGAAGACCGTGTGCATTGAGGTAGAAGTAGTCGATGCATCCCTTGACTACAATCTCTTGTTAGGAAGGAGTTGGACTTATGCCATGATTTTCCAAGTTTCATCGTTTCGCACGGCTTACTTCAACGATCCATGGATACTTCCTTCCCCATTGGCCATGATGGATGGGACAGGGAACCCAGGCATTTCCATGCCCTTGTCCACAGCTGAAGTAGCGTACTCTTTAGTCTAGCAAGCTTCATCCAACACAGATCCAACTCCTGCACAAGAGTTAGATCCGATTCTAGATCCTATTTGGGCTCAAGGTTCTCTCACTGACACCAATTCGTTAGACTTAGTCTTTCCCTCCGACGAAGAAGTAATTGAAGCAATGACTAGTCTGGACAAACCCTGGGACGCTCTTCATCATAGATCATACTTCCTCCCAGAGTTAAACAGAATCAAAGCTGTAGAATTCACCTTGACTATGACTGGAGATATGTCTTGTCCTATTAATCCCTTAGCTACACATGAGGTCTATGCTGAGGGTAATATGGAAACCATTGCTGAAACCATACCAATCAATATCTCCAGAACCCCTGGTGTCATGGAGAATGTTTTCGTCGGAGATGACTGCTCCCTCAGAGAGATTCAAATATACACAGATCTATTTAAAGAATTTTGCGATGTGTTTTCTTGGTCTTACGAGGAAATGCCAGGCATCGATCCAAAAATAGTCGAACATGAAATCACAACTTATCCATATGCCAAGCCTGTTCGGCAGAAGCTTCATCCAGTTAATCCCAAGAAAGCAGCAACCATTAAGGCTAAAGTTGAGAAACTACTAAAAGCCAGTTTTATCTATCCTATCCATTTGACCCAATGGGTGTCAAATCCTATGTCGGTCAATAAGAAACAGAGCACAATTCGTGTGTGTACGGACTTCCGTGATTTGAACAAGGCCTGTCCAAAAGATAATTTTCCCACACCATTCATCGACCAGATAATTGATGAATGTGAAGGTTGCGAGGCCTTCTCTTTCATGGACAATTTTTCAGGATATAATCAAATACAAATGAAACCCAAGGACCAACACAAAATGACATTCATCTATCCATGGGGCACATTCACGTATCGTAATATGCCCTTTGGTCTCAAAAATGCTGGTGTGACCTTTTAGCGGGCCATGTCTTTTTCTTTCCATGACCTCAAGTATATAGTCAAGGCCTATTTAGATGATTTAGCATCTCGATCTCATAAGAGAACGGATCATCCCACACACCTCTAACTTATCTTTAAGCATTGTCACTACTTCTGGATTCACTTGAATCCAAACAAGTGCAGCTTTTGCGTAACATTCAGATGTTTGTTAGGTTTCATAGTGTCAACAATAGGGATCATGGTTGATCCTCTCAAGGTTGAGGCAATAATTCAGTTGCCTCCCCCGCGCACAATCCTTCAACCTCAGAGTCTATAGGGCAAGGAATTTTTTTTAAGGTGCTTCATCGCCAACTATGCTAAGATCACAAAGGGATTTATGTGCTTAGTGAAGAAAGATGTTCCTTTTTATTGGGATGATGCTGCTCAACGCTCTTTCGAAGCGTTGAAACATGCCCTCACAACTGACCCTCTTCTTTGGCCACCTAACTATAACAAAGATTTCTTATTATACCTAGTTGTAGTAGAGTCAACCATCGGCATGGTATTAGTTTAGGAAGATGATTTGTTCTTAGAATATGTTATCTATTACTTGATTCGAGGCCTAGTCAGACCGAAACTCAATTATTCTCATATCGAAAAACTTGTGTTGGCAGCAGTCCATGCTGTTCAACGGTTCCGTCATTATGTTCTGTTTCACAAGACCACCGTCATTGCTATTGTGAATCCATTTCAATACATGTTGACACGACGGGTAATAGGTGAAAAGATCAGTAGATGGATAGTAGTCCTCCAGGAATTTGACTTAGATTTCGTTTCAGCGAAATCCAAAAAGTCACTGGTCTTCGCAGAAATTGTTTCAAAACTTTCGATTGAGTTAGGTGATGTTGTGCTCGAAGAGTCGCCTATCAGAGGAGATATGTTTTTGATCACATCTTTGGATCCTTGGTATGGAGATATACTTATCTATCTCCAGACTTTGAGGTGCCCCACCTCTGCTTCTCATGATGAGCGTCGACGTATACACCATCAAGCGAAGAATTATCTCATACTCGATGATATGTTGTATCGAAGAGGTGTAGACTGCATCCTACGTCGATGTCTCACTCACAAAGAAGCAGTTATTGTGCTTAACGATTTCCATACCGGAGCAAGTGGTAGTCATTTTTCTGGGTTGGCAACAACCCAAAATATTTTACGAGCATTTTACTTCTGGCCGACACTAATCAAAGATTGTATCGAATCAGTCAAGAAGTGCCACCCGTGCCAGATCTTCTCTCAGAATATGAGGGCACATCCCGCTCCCATGTTTCCTTTCATCACAGTTGGTCCCTTCACCAAGTGGGGGATTGATTACACTACATGCAACCCTCCTTCAGCAAGGGGGCACCGTTATATCATTGTAGCCGTAGACTACTTCACAAAGTGGGTCGAATCTATGCCAACATTTAAATATGATGGAGAGACTACGGCTCTCCTTTTATTCAACCAGATAATAGCAAGGTTCCACGTCTCGAGAGAGATTGTCACTGACCATGGCAGTCAATTTCAGAACCAGATGATGACTGAGTTAACATCAAAGCTTGGGTTGCGGTAACATTCATCACCCTACTACCCCCAAGAAAATGGCCAGGTGGAAGCTGTTAATAAATCTCTTAAGACCATCCTACAGCGAACGATCAACTCAGCCAAGTCAAATTGGCATTTGATGTTATACTCGACATTATGGGCTTACCGAACGTCTGTTAAGAATGCAACCAGTTTCTCACCTTTTCAACTCGTTTATGGGCTAGAAGCAGTCTTGCCTATCGAATGTCAGATCCTGTCCCTAAAGTTGGCAGTACAATTATTGCCAAACACTTCTCCACTTGAAGAGCGGTTATTATACCTTGAGCAACTCATTGAGCAGCGTTGTGATGCGGCCTTGGCCAATAAGGCTCACAAACATAAAGTCAAGTGTCAGTATGATCGGTCCGTTCGTCCTCGGATTTTCTCTGAAAGAAACCTTGTCCTGGTCTATGACCAAGATAAGGACCCCCTGGGGGCAGGAAAATTCAAACCCATGTGGTTCAGACCTTTCGTCATAAAAGAGGTTCTAAAAAAGGGTGCTTATCGTCTGGTTGACTTTGAAGGAAATGCTTTGGCAGAGCCTAGAAATGGGCTCTACCTAAAGAAGTATCACTCATAGGTAGGTCACCATGGGTAACTTTTTGTAACATATGTATAGTCTTTGTACTAGTACTTTCTAGTTTCTTTTAGTATTATGGACGTGTCGTTTTTTGATGTTATCTTTCGTCACTGTGGCAGATGTCAAGTGAATCCGAGGTGTTCATTAGGTACGCAGATGGTGCTAGCTGGCACACTCAGAGGCTTGCCTCCGCAGCGTGGGTAATTTTTACACCTCGAGGCCTATTATTATCTTCCGGAGGTATATGCTTAGGTGACACCACAAACAATGTTGCCGAGTATAGTGCAGTTATTGAGTTGCTTCGTGATGCCCTGTCATTTGGTGTCTCTCATCTCCGGGTCTATCTAGACACTCAGCTGGTTGTGTCTTAGTTAAATAGAGTCTACCGTGTTCATGATCCGACTTTACACCGATGATTCCTTAGGGTATGTCTCTTGGAGCGAAGCTTTGATTATATTACATATTTTTATGTTCCTAGGAGATTAAACCAAATTATAGATACTTTAGCTAAACAAATTTTAGATTGGCATCTCACACACATATGAAAGGACATACACATAAACATGTAAATACATTTTTAAAGGAAAATATGATCCATAAGACACAAAAAGACATAAAAATCCATATATAATATCATAATCACCGGAGTACATAGGTGGACGCAAGAACCTCAAAAGTATGACCAGTAACGATTCATGGGGCTTATGCCCTCCAAAAATATATACAAGTAGTGCTCTCGGCATGTGAAAAGTATAGACTAACTAAGGTCAGGGCTTGTGGGCCCTATTGTACTGATCAACAATGTTTTCCAAATGCCGAAACAATCGGACACACGTTCGTGGTGCCCCCACTACATGAGGCTGCATAGATGGTGGCAGATCCTCAATCTCTTCCATAGGGACCATGCGGGTGAGCGAGGTAAAGTTTCGATCGACTCGTCTCAACACCCTTTCAGCCTCCCCAGCTAGAAGCTCTCTTTTTGTTGTTGTTCCCCCTGTGGTGGTAGGTGCGACCCCTGGTCGAGGACGACGCATGTTCCTCGCATAGTCCGCAGGTTGCACTAGCCCCACATCTGCACACAAAAGACACATATCCGTCAAATACTCTGGTATAAAAAAAATGATATATAAAACAAAACAACATAAAAATTACATATGTTTCACAAAAAAAAAACAACAACAACAAAACAATGATGTAAACTTACCCATCTCTCCTCGCTCCTCAGCAGGAGGTACTGGTATCTCAGGATGTCTTGAGAAATCAATCCCAGCATAAGGGTAATCCTCTATGACTGGGATCTGTTGCGACAACCAAGCGAAGAAATCATCATCAAAGGAGTCATTGGCCCTTCCACCACCCTGTCGTGGCAGTAACACTACCCATCTACAAAACGTAGGAAGAGAGGCCTGATGTCCTTGTACCACTACTTGAGGACTGAAGCTCAGAACTCTTTCAAAGAAGAAAGAGCATAGAATCATATTGAACCTGAAGTTCCTCTGCGTCCGCAACCGACAATCTGTCAGCTGCCTCTTCATACAATCTAGCAGTGTAGTGCTCTAGTCAAACATTTGTGCATTTAAGCACTAGACTGCACAGTTCTTTTGTGCATGGGACGCCTAATGTAGAGTCGCAGAACCAGTCATCCGCCCAATAAGAAACACAATCGCCTACAGTGATAAGTCAGTGATCTTGCTTATGGGCGCCTGTGAGATCAATCGATATGTACCAACCTCACAATAAAGTCCTATCAATTCCGATATGTTATGAGGCCCCGAAGGAAATGTCTAAAAGTTGACTGGTTCCCCTCTCCTGGAGAGGCCAGTCAAAAAATATATGTCCTTTGTCATAGGTACCAGTGACTACCCCTCTAACATAAAGGCCTCTGCATCAGGATAGCAATAATCAACCAAGGCATTCAGTAACCTAGGTTTTGCCTGCATAAAAGGACATAAGAAGAACTTGAGCAACCCACATTGCATTAAGGCAACCACAGCATTGGGGTCTTCCCTGACCAACTCACTAACCTCTTCATGCTCTCTTTCCCTCCAGTGAACATACATCCTGCAAACACCAACTTCAGGAGGGTTAAACCTTGTTTTTGTTAAATGTTTTCATTCAATAAGGGGGTCCACGCGGGCTGTAATGATGACAGTCACGTGTACATGCATGCAGTTTTTACTCTGTCCGAATGTACACGTGGCCTGTCATAAGACAACCCGCGTGGACCTAGGGCCGAACTTTTGAAGCTTGATGCCCCCCCAGAACTTGAAACCCAAAGCATAAATAAACATTTAAATTGCAAGAGAAGAGAGTTTATACTTACTTGGTCCAGAAATATGGTCGTTTCGTCCACTGTAGCTCCCGGAATCAGCACTTTTATCAAAGTGTTTTTTTTTCTCCAGAGTCAATTTCCAAATCAGCAATGGTGATAATGAGATGCCAACTTCTATTTATAGACTTTTTGGCCTCCTTTTGTCACTTTTTTGGCCCCCCTTATCATTTTCTTTAAACCAAGAACCATTTAGAGTGATTTAGGAGTTGCATTGGAAGGGTATGATCGGGTATCATGACATTTTTTTTTGGATTTTTGGGTAACTTTTGACCGTCCGTGGAAAAATATCAGATGATCAACTTGAGCATGTAGGTTAGGTTTCCACACTAAGTTTTGTATCTCGTTGTATTTATCCCTTTTCCATAGGATCGATCCCATCAGGTTTCGACATGGAACCATCATTGCTACTTTAGAAGTGTCTTGATTTGGTGGTAGAGCTTACCGGAACATGGATACCTTAGGTAGATCCTGGTTGTGTTATGGTGTCCATGCTGTCACTAGTGAATGTAGGCTCGAGAGTCCTTGTTGTTTTTCCTGATTACGAGTTTGAACCTCATTTGCATGATTCCTTTTCACTCTTGACCTCACCCTCGGGACTCCCAAAAAACATAACGGGTCTTTTTTAAGCCCTTTTCAGACCCTCTAAACATGAAAAGATTGTCGAGCGATCTTGTGTCCTTTCACGCTCGTTAAACTGAAATTTGAAGTCATGTCTGTCCGACGGTAGTTTACCCCTTTTTCGGTCTAGACGGTCAACTGTACGAACAAAGGTATACTCTAAGGAACCTCGGTTCTCTATAAGAGGACTCCCAGGTATCATTTTATCCCTTTTTTGGGCCTGAGGGACTAAATGTACGAAAAAGGAAACCCCACAGAGTCCATAGTTAAGCTCTTTTCAGACTCCCTAAAATTGAAAAGATCGTCGAGTGACCTTATTCTTTCACACTCGTTAAAATGGTCCAGAAGAACATTCTTGATAGAGTCCATAGTTAAGCTTTTTTTAGACCCCTTAAAAATGAAAAAATGGCCGAGTGATCTTGTCTTTATCAAACTCGTTAAAATGGTTTTGAATAGATGTCTTGTCGGTGCTAGTTTACCCCTTTTTTTGAACCGACTAGACTGCCTTCGTAAAAGGTACCCCAGTGGAGTCTCCTTTTACATTTTTTCAGACTCTCTAAATATGAAAAACCGTCCAGCTTACCTTCTCTGGGCTCATTAAACTCACATCGAAGGATGTTACCATTGTGTGTTTTATTAATCGCATTTGCATACCTGCGTCTTTGGCCTAATGCTGACTCCATGTTCCTCTTAACTAAACCATCTAAAGCATGCCTTATGCGCAAGCCCTATAGCACTTTTCCTTTGCGTCTTGACACCTTTGGCCCCTGGAGGATTTTTCCCGAGTGCCCTTACTTTGAACATCAGTCTTGTCCCTGCGCCTTGAACTTGTATATTTGCAACAGTCGTTCCTCCTTTGTAACATAACATTCTTTTATTCCTTTTCCAAAATTATTGAAAAAAAGACAAAAAAAATCAAATATACCCCAAAAAGAGGAAGGGAAAAGTATTTTCTTTATTGGCAACATAATGAGTCGCCCTTGAATAAAGCACATCTGTCTGTTTGTTCATCAAAATCTGGGATTTAATACGACCTTAGGAAGTTGTTCTTGCTACATAGAGTTGTGTCCTCTTCCATTTGGTTATTCTTCCAAACATATGGAGAGTTTGCATTGCCTCCTTTCTCGTAAACTTATGTTAATGCCATGCTACCTGAGTCTCATCATTTGTCATGCTATTGTCCAAGGGAAGTTTTTACCAAGCCTGAGTCAACCCCTCTGCAGTTTGTCTCTTGCCCTCATACCCGACCATCCTGAACATCCAATCAAGTCTTTGTTCACAATCAATGAAGCCTTCAATCTGATCATCAAGATTCTCTAGTCCATGACCGACAAGACATCGAATACCTCTGGGTAGTGAATACGTACACTCATATTACACTCCTACCCAAGTTTTGAAGATTTTGAAGTTGTTGCTCGAGCTCTGAAGACCTCATCTCCAGCCATCAGGCCTTATCATCTTCTAAGAAGATGGATACTTTACAGGTATATATTTTTTATTTCGAGATGTAGCTCCGTTGTGTATTGCTCGTGGCTACACTTTATATAGTTATATGACATGGATCTACAATGTATTTGATTGGTAGCCAGGATTTCATTTTATCCCAAGCATGGGTATGCCCGCCTCGGTGAGACAATTATTATTTTGCAGACGACACCTCCCGATTTTTGGTCCCTGGGCTCACTTGTTCGGCACATCAATGAATATTGTTAATGTATTTTGTCCATCAGATGCTCTTCTGACCTCACACATTAGGGGGCATTTATTATAACCCTAATTTTCACCAGACATGTGTTAGCGTCAGAAGTCACTCCTGGATTGCTTGCAGGAGCAGAGCCTAATACCCATCAGTTTAATGTCACTATCGTTTATAAAGGGATGATCAAATGGAAGGAAACTCAGAACAATATCGTCTCAACTTTGAAACTAGACCAGGCATGCATGGGAAAATGGGGTCTTAGATAAACTTCAAACAATGGGTTGTAGTAAAGGGTGAGCAGTGGGAAGACTTGTATGAGAAGAGTGCGAAGGTCTGTCATAAACATCGGGTTTCTAACAGACTGGAGAAGAAAGCACCCAAACGCGAGATCCTCTTACATTCAAACACATAAGACCAGAGAATACAGTAATGTAACAAAAAATCCTTTATCATAACAAAACTACAACAATTCATGCGAATCATTCAATCACGAACTCCCTGGTATGAGATGAAAACATAGACGGAGTAAGAAAACTATTTGTCATAAAACAAGAAATCCCAGATACAGATGCATAACCAGGAAACCAGAATGGTTGTTAAAACTTTACAGTCAAGAGCTGTGCTCTACCATCGATAGATACAAAAATGGAGAAAACGCCTACATATACTCAAAACAACAACAACAACAAAACCGAGACGTTTCATTAAAACTTTGCGTCTGCATGGCCTCTGACAATCTGCAGCTGCAACCTCTGAATGATCGTGCGACTATGGCAGATGCAACCTATCTCTTGGCAGTTCAGTGGGCGAATCGACGTGCCTTTAATTAGTTGTCGGACTTTCCCATTATGGCGGAGGTGATCTCTAACCACCACCAACTTCTTCAATAACTGCTTTATTGGGATTGAGGATGGCCCGGCCAACTCGACACCTTTGCGACGTGGAAGACCTTTCACGCTGCCACATGGATTAGCTAAACGGCCTGATGAATAAGGGTGGAGGCCAACGCGAAGGATGGGCGCATAATGGGAACGGTGACACCGAAACTATGAGGGTGTGAGAGAGGCTACAGGAGAAGACACATGGCAGAAGATGATAAGTGAAGGGGGCATGAGAGGATATATAATGGGCACATTTTAGTGGGAGGCTGACGTGCAAGAGAGCGGGACACATGGCAGGTGGTGAGTGGATGATGAGATGGGGAAGGGGACCGTGTGGTTAGGTGGAGAACAGATGGCAGGATGACACAACAAAGGGGGGCCCCACGTTGATTAAACGCAGAACGACATTGGATGTTCGGGTGGCCTGGGCGCCGTTGATCCGGGCGCTCGAATTGCAGCCGTCAGAGAGATACGTCATCGATTCTGGACCCCCCCCCTCCGCTTAAAGGTATAAAGGCGGGGGGGGGTTCCGGAATCACTCTGTGATTCGTTGATCCGGGTGCTTCGATCGTATCCTTTGAAGAGGTGCACCCTCAATTCTGGACCCCCCCCCTTCCGCTTAAAGGTAGAAAGGCAGGGGGGCTCCGGAATTCCATGTGCGTCGTTGATTCGGGCACTCAAATCCTTGCCATCAAGATTTGGTTTCCATTTAAACATGGACGCATTTACATCCCAAACTTAGGGTAAGTGGGTTTTTAACCCATTCCTTTGCATTTAAACCCCGCTACAAGAAATGTCGCTAACATTTGGCTCCATGGGGAATAGAGTCGTCCCTGTGATTCTCTAAGAACTCCCTTTTGCAGATTTAGTGCCTTGCTGTTGGGATATGGAGTCATTTATTAAGATGAAAACAAAACAATATTTACAAAAACAAAAGAGCCGACTGCGGCTCACAAAAAACATTTTTTCAAGAAATGCCCATTTACTGGGCCATTCAAAACTTCTTCGCCTTCCAAATCCTGCAACCTGTAAGTGTTGTTCGAAAATACTTCAAGGATCTTGAAAGGGGAAAACCAGAGGGCATCAAACTTACTGTTCTTTCCCCTATCCTGCCTTGGTGCATCCCATTTGAGTACTAGATCACCCTGCTCGAATTCTTTATTTTTCCTCTTCTTGTCAAAAGCCTGCTTGATCTTCTGTTGGTGATTATAGGTCCTGTCCATGACCTGTTCTCTGATCTGCTGCACTTCCACCATCTGATGAATCCTTTTGAACACATGGTTCAGTTCTCCTTCAAAGTCCTGGAGGAAATTCGCCATAGATAAGGCGAGATGAGTAGGGAAAACGACCTCTATTTCGTAAACAAGTTGGAAAGGTGAGATGCCCAGGGATTTCTTTGTTGTCACCCGATCGGCCCAAAGAGAAAATTTGAGCTTTGAGTCCCAGGCCCTTTTATTGTCCTCCAGTAAATTCTTGATGAGCTTGATCAGACTTTTATTGGAGGACTCTGCCAGTCCGTTTCCTTGAGGATAATAGGGAGTAGAGTGAATCAGTGAAATCTCAAACTGCTCACGGAACTTGACTAGAGGGTCAGACCGAAAGGGGGAGGCATTATCAGTGACAATTCTGCTAGGGAAACCAAATCTGGCTATAATATCTTCCAGGAAGATGATAATCACTTTGTGAGAAGTTCTTCTGGTAGGGACAACTTCTATCCATTTGGTGAAATAGTCGGTCGAAGTCAGAATCCATCTGTGCTGGCCACTTGAGGGAGGATGAATTTCTCCGATGAAGTCCAATCCCCACTGCTGAAAGGGTGCCGAAACTTCCATAGGATTTAATGGCAAGGATTTGAGCTGCTTCTTTCCTGAGAACTTCTGGCATTTGATGCAAGCTCTGATTTCTCTGCATACATCAGGAAATAACGTGGGCCAGTAATACCCAGCCCGGAGGATCTTGTGAGCTGTGGTCTTCCATAAATGATGACCTCCACAGAGAACGCTATGGAAATCAAACGTAACCTTCTGGGCTTGCTGCGTGTCCAGACACCTTAGTAATACCCCCAGAGGGTCTTTCCAGTACAAGGCTTGGTAAATGAGGCAATATCTGACCGCTTTGAGCTTTAAGGCTATGGCCTTACTTTTTCCCAATCCATCAGGGAGCTTTAATTCTTGCAGAAAATACAAGATATCCTTGTACCAGGGGCATGATGCTAGTGATAAGGCACCCTGGAAATGCTTGTTGAATGGCTCAGCTTGCTCATTGATGAAGTTAATTCCCAAGGCCTTGCAATTGGATTCAGCCAGAAACTTGGCCAAACCCTACCCCTTTATCAACTTGGTGGGCTTAATCTCCAGATCAAACTCTAGGATCTTGGCTATCCATCTACCTCTCCTCCCGTTTATGTCAGGCTGTATAAGAATATCCTTCACAGAAGCCGAAGGAACATATGCAGTGATCTTTGAGTGCAAGACATAGATCCATAAAGCTTTGAGAGCTTTCACCAATGCATAGGCCTGCTTTTCCATGATCTCGTACCAGAGTTCTGCATATCTTAATGCCCTGATGTAGAAGGCAATAGGTTTCTCTTTCCCTTGATCATTTTTCTGCAACAAAACTGCTGCTACTGTATCATAGGAAGAAAAAGAAAATATCATAAAATCTTTGGAATAATCAGGGTTGATTAGCACAGGTGCCTCAGTCAACGCCTTCTTTATTTGGAAAAAAGATTCCCTGGGTTCAGTGGTCCATTTTACTTCATTTCCCTTCCTGAGCATGGTTGTGATGTGTTTCACCAGCTTGGCAAAATTTGAGATGAATCTCCTCAGAAAATTAATCTTCCCCAAAAATGCCTGAAGCTCTTTTCTAGATCTGGGAAGTGACAGGGTCTGAATTGCTTCCACCCTGCTAGGATCAATTCTCACCCCCTCTACTGATACTATATGGCCTAATAGCTTCCCCTCCTTCATAACAAACAACGATTTCTTGGGGTTTAAGGATAGGCCATACCTCCAACACTTCAGGAAAACCTTCTTCAAGTGACAACAGTGCTCCTTGTCTGTCCTGGAGAAGACTATGATATCATCCAAATAGATCACTACAAACTGATCTTTCTCCCCGATGAAGTCTATGTCCATGGCTCGCTGAAATGTTGCTCCTACATTCATCAATCCGAAAGGCATTTTGGCATACATGAATGTGCCCCAAGGAGTGGTGAAGGTTGTCTTTTCTCTGTCCTCAAGCATGACTGATATCTGATTGTATCCAAAGAAACCATCAATCATGGATATTCTAGATGCATCGGTTACCTTCTGCAATATGTGTTCCATGTTGGGCAGGGGATAATTATATTTCTTTGAGCTCCTGTTCAGGTTCCTGAAGTCGACACAAAGCCTGACTTCTCCACTTTTCTTTCTTACCGGGACCAAATTGGCCACCCATTCGGAATATATTAAGGGGATGATGATGTGGGCCTCTAACAGCTTCTTCACTTCTTTCTCCATGACAGGCAGCAACATGGGATTTATTTTTCTTAGTTTTTGCCTAAACGGCCTAGCCTCTTCCTTTAGTGGAATCTTGTGTTCAATGACTGATGTGTCATATGTCTTGAGGTCTTCGTAGGTCCATGCAAACACATCAGAAAACTCTCTCAGCAGCTCAGTATATTCACTCCTCTGTTCCCTGGTCAAACTTCTTGACAACTTGAAAAACTTGGGCTCCTCTGGTGTGCCAATGTTGCACTCAGTTGTGTCAGCATCATCAACTGAAACTCTACCCTTTACTTCCACATCATTCCCATCGAAAAATCTTTCCAACGGGACTAGTCCTTTCGGAATGTAATTTCTCGGCAATTGGATAATCTGATGATTAGCGATTTTATTTAAAAACTCCCCAGGGTGAGGGTCCCCTTCCACGTCAGGATCTTTGTCAATGTGCAATGCAGAAAAATCATCAACAGATTGGAGAAATTTTTCGATTTCCAAATCATCTTCGAATACCTTCCAATGCTTGACATTGTCTGGTACAGACGGTCTATATTTTATTTCAACATCAGATCCGACCATAGGCGGTGAAGGAACTTCGAGCAAACTAGCTGTGACAGCTAAAAAGTCGACTGAAGCATTTTCTTCCCTCGGAATGAAAGAAATGTTAAACGCCAAGAATAAATTATCCACTAGGTCCCATACCTTGTTCCTGTAATTCTTGAGCCGAGGAGGCTTGGCCTGATAGACATTTTTGACCTGCTGAACAATCAATTCTGCATCTCCAAACACAACCATTTCCTTTATTCCCATTTATTTAGCAGCCCTCATACCTAGAACAAGAGCTTCATACTCTACCACATTGTTGGTGATTTCGAATTCCAGCTTGTATGACAGAGATATGGTCTCTTGACAGGGTGATATGAATACCACTCCGGCACCTGCTCCTACACTGGAGGAAGCTCCATCAAAGAACATTTTCCAAACAAAGGTGTTTGGAGGAGGCATCTCCTGATTAAGAATGGGTTGTTTCCTGATCTGTAAAGGGACCTCGGGAGTCTCAGTGACCTGTAACAAACTAGACCCTAAGCCAGTGTCAAGTGCAAAGATGGGGTGATTAGTGGGGTTCGCTTCATCACTGACTATGTAGGCTAGTTGGGCTTCTCTGTACAATCTCCTGTGTTCCCCTCCAAAAACTGGAATGGTGGCATATGTAATATCCATCTGTAACGTTCCTCCGATTCTCTTAATCCAAGACCTTGACAACAACATGCCAAACTTGGGGGGAACATCAGCTACCACAATATCCATGACCATACTCTTCATGGGCAGCTGAAACAAAGAAACTACTAGGTCCTTGATGACTCCCAAACATTGCACCCTCCTTGAGTCAAACGAATAGAGGTCATGATAAGCTCTGGTGACTCCTACCCCTAGCTCTTCCATGACGGTTTTGGGCATTAGGTTGTGAGAGGCCCCTGAATCCATTAATAAGTTGTGCAACACTTTATCATGTATGTTCAAGGACGTGTAGAAAGGGGGGGATGAGTCATCTCTATCTTCTATCATGGGTCCTAGGACAACTGCTGGCTTTTCATCTTGGAGGTTTATGGAGTCTGTGGGAAGGCATGAGGCTTCAGAATACAAAATCTCGGAGAAGCGTTTTTTAAATTCTTCGTGTTTGATTAGCTCGGTGAGGGGCACATGGATTTTGATCTTTTGAATTTCATGCTCGAAACTAAAAGAAGATGTAAGATTTGGAATTTCTCTTATTTCAGGAACATGCTGGTGGACAATGGGAGGGAGGGGTTGAGCCTTCTTACCTCTGTGACTGTCTGCTACTTCATTAACAGTCTTCTCTATTCTAGTGGACTGCTCAGGAATATCAGGTGCTGCTGTTTTTTTGTCGGACCTCAAGTTGTACCTGCCTCGGTCGTCGCTATCCTTGTCTCCCTTGCTCAATTCATTTAGCTGATTATCCATGAGAGACTCCTCATAAACTGCTTGAGTGAGATGAGGAAAAGGAGGAGTGTCTCCTAAGTAGTGGATTTCAGGATCAAGCTCGTTTGTCTCCCATTCTTCCTCTCTGATCATAAAATTGTTCTGAAAAGGAGCCTGAATTCTCTGATCTTCTCTGTCTCTTCCCTTCTCTCTCTGCATAATCGGGGGAGAGATATTGTTTGGTCTCCTGAAACCCCCTTTGATCTCGATGTTCCGGGGGCCTTTATTCATTTTCTTCCTTTCCACTTTCAATCTTTCCATTTCTTCGAAAATAAACTTCATCACCTGGGTCAGTTCATCTACTTGAGTGTGAGGCAACGATGGGCTAGAAGTTGAGGCCTCAGAATTTCCCTTTCTTTTGTCTGCATCGGCCTTGCTCCTCATTCTGTCAACTGCTAATATGTTGGATTCCACTTCTATGGCTGCATATTGCATTTGAGCTAATGCGGTGGCTCTTCTTTCTCTCAATAAAAGACAAAAATCAGGGTTGAAAGCACCAGCGTAGGAAATTTGGGCAGAGGCTTCTGAGGGCTTTATCTCTGCAGGAATCTTGTTATACATCTTATTGAATCTTTTGGAGAAGTCAGAGACAGAATCTCCTTCCATTTTCTTCAGAGACCCAAACTCTATCATGTAATACATGAAATCCTTTCTATTTCCCCACTGCCTCAAGAAAACGCTATCCAGGGCTTCAATTCCAGCAACAGATCCGAGGGCCAATCCTCTAAACCATTTCCTCACATCCCCATCTAGGCTCTGGATGAAAACTCTCATCCAGACATCTTCGTGTTCAATGTTTAGATTGACTGCATAACTATAGAAAGAAGCCAGGTGCTCTTCTGCAGTTATGTCTTCTTCGCCAGTGAACTTCGGCATGTATTTCAAGTAGTCTCCAGCGGGGAGAGGATGCATAGGTTGAGGTAGGATTAAGGGAGCATATCGGGAAGCAACTATGGCATCCATTCTATTCAGAGGGGGATTAGCACAAACCATAGGAATATTAGGTAGTGGAGAGCCTGGAGGAGAAGAAGTGTGAACAGGAGATATCGGAAGAGAGCAACTTGAAGGAGAGGGAGACAACGGGGAAAACAGAGAGAGAGCTAAGGGACTTGAATGTGTAGCTTATTCTTTCTGTGTAGTAATAGTAACAACAGGAGGGGTGGTGAAACCTTTTGAGGCCCAAGGTCTGTGCTGAGGCAGATCTTCTAGGGAGGGAGGAGTGACAAGGATCTCTCTTTCTGATGCCAGACCAAGAGGAGAAAACTCAGCAGGAACACTCCCGAAATTCAGAGAACGGGAAACCTCAGAAAAAGGATAACTAGAAAGCTGAGAATAAGAAAGTGGATTTTTTTCGGCTGGAGGTGGGGAAATACCTGTTTGAGCAGAAAAGCATTCTCTTTGAGAGGACTTCCCCCTTTTTATAATCACCTCCGAATTTTCTTCAGGTGCGGCCAGAGGCAGCTGTGGATGGGATCGCATGTGTCTACTGCTGGAAGCCACAACTAACCCGACAGGTTCACCGCAGTGGAGTCGTCACAATGGAGTCACCAGGTGCACAATATAAATCTCAATAGTTCTGATATCTGATGCACCTTTAGAATCATCTAATTGTTGTCGTTCAATCCTGGGGAAAATATTCAACTTCGTCCTCGGCAGCGGCGCCAGAAATGTTAGCGTCAGAAGTCACTCCTGGATTGCTTGCAGGAGCAGAGCCTGACACCCATCAGTTTAATGTCACTATCGTTTATAAAGGGATGATCAAATGGAAGGAAACTCAGAACAATATCGTCTCAACTCTGAAACTAGACCAGGCATGCATGGGCAAATGGGGTCTTAGATAAACTTCAAACAGTGGGTTGTAATAAAGGGTGAGCAGTGGGAAGACTTGTATGCTAAGAGTGCGAAGGTTTGTCATAAACATCGGGTTTCTAACAGACTGGAGAAGAAAGCGCCCAAACGCGAGATCCTCTTACATTCAAACACAGAAGACCAGAGAATACAATAATGTAACAACAAATCCTTTATCATAACAAAACTGCAACAATTCATGTGAATCATTCAATCACGAACTCCCTGGTATGAGACGAAAACATAGACGGAGTAAGAAAATTGTTTGTCATAAAACAATAAATCCCAAATACAGATGCATAACCAGGAAACCAGAATGGTTGTTAAAAATTTACAGTCGGGAGTTGTGCTCTACCGTCGATAGATACAAAAATGGTGAAAACGCCTACATATAATCAAAACAACAACAACAACAAAACTGAGACATTGCATTAAAAATTTGTGTCTGCATGGCCTCTGACAATCTGAAGTTGCAACCTCTGAGTGATCGTGCGACTATGGCAGACGCAACCTATCTACTAGCAGTTCAGTGGGCGAATCGACGTGCCTTTAATTCGTTGTCGGACTTTCCCATTATGGCGGAGGTGATGTCTAACCACCACCAACTGCTTCAATAACTACTTTATTGGGATTGAGGATGGACCAGCCAAATCGACACCTTTGCGACGTGGAAGACCTTTCGCACTGCCACATGGATTATCTAAACGACATGATGAATAAGGGTGGAGGCCAGCAGGAAGGATGGGTGCATAATGAGAATGGTGACACCGAAACTATGAGGGTGTGAGAGAGGCTACAGGAGAAGACACATGGCGGAAGATGATAAGAGAAGGGGGCAGGAGAGGAGATATAATGGGCACATTTTAGTGGGAGGCTGACGTGGAAGAGAGCGGGACACATGGCAGGTGGTGAGTGGATGATGAGATGGGGAAGGGGACCGTGTGGTTAGGTGGAGAACAGATGGTAGGATGACACAACAAAGGGGGGCCCCACGTTGATTAAACGCAGAACGACAGTGGATGTCCGGGTGGCCTGGGCGCTGTTGATCCGGGCGCTCAAATTGGAGTCGTCGGAGAGATACGTCATCGATTCTGGACCCCCCCCCTCCGCTTAAAGGTAGAAAGGCTGGGGGGGGTCCGGAATCACCCTGTGCACCGTTGATCCGGGCGCTTCGATCGTAGCTGTTGAAGAGGTGCGCCCTCGATTCCGGACCCCCCCCTTCCTCTTAAAGGTAGAAAGGCGGGGGGGCTCCAGAATTCCATGTGCGTTGTTGATCCGGGCACTCGAATCCTTGTTGTCCAGATTTGGTTTCCATTTAAACATGGACGCATTTACATCCCAAACTTAGGGTAAGTGGGTTTTTAACCCATTCCTTTGCATTTAAACCCCGCTACAAGAAATGTCGCTAACAACATGCTTACCTGGCATCAGGCCATCTCAGATTCCTTCTTTTCCAAAACATTGTTGAACAACTCTTCTTAAAAACCTCTTTTATAAAGACCCGCGTGCCCTACTACATTACTGCATGCATGTACATGCTAGCTGACCCAAGTTTTCCCGTGTGTACCTACAAAAGCACGAAAAAAGGAAAGTTGTTGACGAAACACAGAACTTTGGGTGAGTTAACTAAACCTTTCGGCCATGCATGGCCGAGGGTTAGACCAAATACCTAGCTTCTTCTAGCATATAAAAGAAGGGTTAGGGGTCCCATTTGGAAGAGGAGAATCATAGTAAAGAAACTATACTCGATTGTGCATTCCCTTGATCCAACCCTTTAGCCATCCTTGTGCAAAGATAAATATAGAGCAAAGAAGTTGGAGGACAGTTGAAGAGGAGCCCAAGGCCAGGTTAGTGGAGCAGTGGGTGACTTCATCATTGTAAGTTGATTTTTTGAAGTTAATAATAAAGAAGTACTTTTCTCATCCCACCATATGAGGTTTTCATGGTTTATTGCATACATATTGATTGAATCTCTAACCCATTAATCTATAGATCAAATGCATGTGGAGTTATTTGTTTATCTTGTGTGAATGCAGGTCAGCCTTAGGAGGAGAGCTGCAGTCAAAGAGAGATCAAGCGTGAAGAAGGATCAATATCAAACGCTCAAAATAAGGTATGATCACTTGATCTTCTTAACTATGTATTTGCTTAAGAATAATGGGGATTAGGTCCGGGACGACGGTAGAAAGTAGGAATCTTTAGGTCTTTTCTTCATGCATAATAAAACCTGTGATATGTTGACAAGGTGCTACAACTACTAAAGGAGAAACAACTATATGCCAAACCATCCAAATGTTTCTTTGGAGTGAAGGAGGTAGCTTATTTGGGTCATATTCTATCTCATGAAGGTGTCAAGGTATACCCTAACAATATTAAGGCCATGATGGACTAGCCGATTCCCAAAACATTGAAGAATATTAGAGTATTTTTTGGTTTGACAGGTTACTACCGCAAGTTTGTTCGGAATTATGAAGAATAGCAACACCTTTATCAAAATTAACTAAGAAGGATGTGTTTTCATGGACTCCAGAGGAAAATTAAGATTTTGAATAACTTAAAGAGGTGATGTGAAAAGTGTTAGAATATAGAAGATGGTGTGCTCGTTTTACCATTGACAATACCCTCGTCACCCAACCACAGGCCGAAGCCTCCCTCCGAGCACCTTAACCTTGACTGAGAATTCCTCTGGAAGAAAAACCTAGGCTAGATAGCCAAACAAAGAGTAGAACATCAATCCCCAAGGATAGCGCATCACAAAAGATGGATCAGATGTTCCAAACCCTAGGCAAGAGATATCCAAGCCAATACTGAAACTAGTTGCTGCTGCAGCTGCACCTGCAACCCTCCTCCAAACCTGCGCACCGACTGCAACTGTAATGCGCACCAACTGGGAAAACTGCAGTCCTAATATGTGACAAATGAGAACTAGTGCCCTGTATTTATAGTAATCCTGCCAATTTGCTGGGGCCGACTTCTCTTTCTGGGTATGTGTCTGTTCAGTATATTATTATTAATTCTAGTCGACTTCTTCTCTTGGAGGCTAATAGCCTAATATAAATTTTCTTTTTGAGCCAACAAGGATTCTATGGGTATTATCCAATTCATTAGGGTTTCTCTTGCTTCCCGGAGTCTTCTATTCTCGTCAGGTTCACATGTAAAGGTAAATACATCCCGCAGCTACCATAATATTAACACTCCCTCCTAGCTAGAGAGGTATTTACAAGTAATGGAATTGAGCACAAAACATACCATTTACCCGGTAGCATCAATATAGTCATCTAGACTATTTCATGACATCATGAGCATCACCATCACCATCAGCTGCATCATCTCTCGAAACCATACTTCATCTGAGTAGTTAGATATGATGCTGGATAAGTCACTCTCACCATGGAGTGATACAAGAGGAGTAAAATCTCTGAACTGTTTTCCGTCTGGAAAATATCTGTTCATCATTCATCTGAATGATCATCTCCAATAATCTGCTGATAGTCTTCAAGGCAATTATAACAAGGATAGAACACACCTGTGTCTATTCATAGTAGTACATAAATACAATCCATTGGTTAACTACCACATCAAGTAACACACAAGTACTTGATCAACAAAATATAGTTGTGAACAATGAAACATATTCACCACAGTAGTCCTCATCTACTGTCATATAGTCTTCATATCAAACATCTGAGAGAATCCTGCATAGAAACAATGTTATGATAAAAACTATATCATCTGGGCCAATCTTTCACTCACGTCTGTGAGATCTGAAAGAATGTATGGCCTCAATATATAATATCAATAATAATCATCTGGGCCAATCTTTCACTCACATCTGTGAGTTATGAAAGAATGTCTGCCCTCAACATAGAATATCAATAATAGGCTATCTGCCCCATTCTTCTCAACCAAGGAAGAAGGATTGTTTATGATTTCTGAACCTGGACCATTTCCCACCCTGGGACATTCTTCCGAAACTAAACAAAGTGTAACCTGGAGAGAATTAGTCTTCCCTCGAGAAATGCTTGGACCCTTCCTTACCCTGGGCCATTCCTCCGACACTAAACAAAGTGTAACCTGGAGGGAATGAGTCTGCCCTAAGGAATGACTTTCCTGGACTATTCCCCACCCTGGGCCATTCTTCCGACACTAAACAAAGTGCAACCTAGAGAGAATGAGTCTTCCCTCGAGGAATA
>ML777606.1:1218618-1292704 GCA_009831015.1 Picea engelmannii | reverse complement strand
TGTTCATGCTTGCGGAAAATGCATCCCATGTCTTGGGAAGACCATTGAGTACTATGTTCACCAATTCCTTTTCTGAAGTGATCTCTTCAATAGCTTGTAGTTGATCTCTTATCTGGGAGATCCTTACAAAGTATGATGTTATGATGTCATCATCATTCATCTTCATGTCACAGAGCTCATTCTTCAGACTCATAACTTGTCCAATGTTTCTGACTGAGAAGAGATTTGTTAGGGCATGATACATCTTCTTCGATGAGTCAAGATGGGAGATGTAGGGTATCAAGTGGTATTTTATGGAATCCATTATGATACTCATGTCATTGATGTCAACGTCCTTGAACTTCTCCATAACTGCAATGTTCTGTGGTTCCTTCTCTTCTCCTTCTTTAAACTCTGGCTTCACGATCTTTCCTTTCACAATATCCAACACTTTATTCTTAGTAAGGATGAGATAAATCCTTGTCTTCCATGCTTTGAAGTTAGAAGCTCCATCTAGCTTGTTCTCAGACTTCATAGAGTTCGGCATGGCTTGCTTGACTTGGTCAAACCCTAGATTTGACCAGAAATCCAAACTTCACGTCTTGGCCTTCTAAGAGTACCAGGAGATGCAATGGGCTAGGGCGCACTGATCTATCCAGAGATTAGGTAAATCTCTTCACTTAAGGTGCCTTGACAAGAGGTTTAGGATTTCTGCAACTGCTTCTGCTCGTAACCCTAGCTACAGTGATTTTGGAACGAGCTCAATGTCTAGCGGTTATGTTACCTTCCAGGGTTTTAGGTTGATTGAAGGGGGTGTGGGCCCATAACCTATTAGAATATAGAAGATGGTGTGCTCGTTTTACCATTGACGATACCCTCATCACCCAACCACAGGCCGAAGCCTCCCTTCGATCACCTTAACCTTGACTGAGAGTTCCTCCGGAAGCACACCCTAGGCTAGATAGCCAAACAAAGAGTAATGCATCAATCCCCAAGGATAGCGCATCACAAAAGACTGATCAGATGTTCCAAACCCTAGCCAAGAGATATCCAAGCCAATACTGAAACTAGTTGCTACTGCAGCTGCACCTGCAACCCTCCTCCAAACCTGCGCACCAACTGCAACTGCAGTGCGCACCAGCTGGGAAAACTGTAGTCCTGATATGTGACAAATGAAAACTGGCACCCTGTATTTATATTAATCCTACCAGTTTGCTGGGGCCGACTTCTCTTTATGGGTATGCGTCTGTTCAGTATATTATTATTAATTCTGGCCGACTTCTTCTCTTGGAGGCTAATAGCCTAATATAAATTTTCTTCTTGAGCCGACAAGGCTTCTAGGGGTATTATCCAATTCATTAGGGTTTCTCTTTCTTCCCAGAGTCTTCTATTCTCGTCAGCTTCACATGTAGAGGTAAATACCTCCCGCATCTACCATAATATTAACACAAATCTCCTGTCTTGACCACACCAGAATTCACAAAAACCTTTATTCTGGAATGTGATTCCTCACGAAATGGCATTGGTGTTTTTCTAATGCAATAAGGAAGGCCCCTTGCTTTTCAAATTCGACCACTCAAGGGAAAGGACTTACACAAACCCATTTATGAGAATGAAATGATGTAAATACTACATCCATTGAGGAAATGGATCCCTTACCTAATAGGTATCACTTCAAGGTCAAAACAGATCATGATAGTCTTAAATACTTCTTGGAACAAAGACTATCTTCAGAAGAAAAACAAAAATGGGTGACCAAGATACTGGGTTATGCTTTTGAAATTATCTATAAAAAATGGAAGCCAAATGTTGTGGCAGATGCACTCTCAAGAAAGGATGAAGATGTTGAGGCCTTTATCCATGTTATCTCGATCATCCAACCCAATTGGATAATATAAGTGAGGCATGAATAGAAGAATGACGAAAACGTGCAGACTCTCATTCAAAGATTGCAGTAGGATTCTAGTGCATCAGATACATTTACATGCAAAAATGATTTACTATGGTACAAAGATTGCTTATATTTATGTAATAACTCCCAACTCAAACAAAGGTACTATTGTAATTGCACACCTCTCTGGTAGGAGGGAAATCGATATTTTTGAAAACCTACCATAGGGTCTAGAAGGAATTTTTTTGAGATGGCCTTAAAACTGATGTTCAAAGGTTTTTGGAATATTGTTTTGTTTACCAACAAAATAAGGTGGAAAGAATTAATACCCCAGGTCTTTTACAACCATTAGCCATCCCAAGTCAGTGTTGGGAGGAGGTTTCCATGGATTTCATTGTAGGGTTACCGAAGTTTGAAGGAAAGAGTGTCATCATGGTGATTGATGATAGAATGACCAAGTACACACACTTTTGTGCACCCTCTCATCCCTTCAAAGCCAGTACAGTTTCCACCGCATTCATGGAGATAGTTCAAAAGCTACATGGAAGCCCAAAGATTATTGTAAGTGACAAAGATCCCATCTTCATTGGACATTTTTGGACATAGTTATTTTCTTGTTTGGGTACTCAATTGGCTCATAGATCATACTATCATCCTCAATTTGATGGAAAAACTGATATAGTGAAAAAATGTCTGGAAGGATACCTTTGTTTCTTGGTCTCTGATAAACAAACACAATGGTTCAAATGGTTACCCTTGGCAGAATGGTGGTATAAAACTTCGTTTCATACTGCAACAAAAATGACACCATTTATGGAATTCTATGGATACCACCCTCCTTCCATCACTTCTTCTCTAAAATAAAAATATAAGGTTCAAGGAGTGGAAGATAACATTGAGCATCAACAACAAGTTCTCCAAATCTTAAATGACAACCTGACCATGGCAGAGAATCACACGAAACAACAAGCAAATCAACATCATAGTGAAAAATGTTTTTAAGTAAGGTATTGGGTGTTTTTAAGACTACAATCGTACAAACAGATGTCCCTCAAGCAAGCCAAGAAGGATAATAAATTATCACCAAAGTACTATGGTGCTTATAAGGTGTTGCAAAAGATTGGTATTATGGCATACAAATTGGATTTTTTTTGCATCTTCACAAGTACATCCAGTTTTCCATGTTTCATGCTTAAAGAAGGTTATAGGTGACAATATCCCAATTCAAACTATATTTCTAGAACTTGACACAATAATTCTCCAGTTGATGAATAGATCCATTTTAGAGTATCTCATTAGGTGGAGGAAACTACCTGCTAAAGATTCCACTTGGGAAGATGAGCCTTTTATACAAAATCATCCAGAATTATTCAAGTGTTGCAGACAACACTTTTCTGAAGGGGAGGGGCATGTTAATCCCTAAATAGTGTCACATTACCCCTTAATTAGGGCATATTACATTAGTAATGTTATTTTATTTATGTTGGCTTGGGTCCATTAGTTGTAATTGTACCTCCTAATATCCTATATATACCAAGGAAACCTTTTCATTTGGAATCATCTTGTGTTTGGAAATTTATGTGGTGTATAAGGAGGTTTCCCCCTCGAAAAGGATTATTATCTGAAATTATCTCTTTTTCAAGGCGTTGAGTACTTATTCTGAGGTTTTTCTATGTTATCTTGGTATTTGGTTCCTAACACAAACCCCCCGTGTGGAGGGGTGTATAGTATTCCAACGTGTACAGTATTCATGGGGTATAAACATGGCTGAACACAAAGACCTATGAAACAATAAGATAATGAGGCTCCAAAACAAACAATATCCCACTTGAATACTAATCATAAAAAATCCACCATTGTCGTATTTTTTGGACTATGATCCTTCTTGGACCTAGAAAATTTCTCATCTTCACCTTCATGCTTGAAGACCAACTGAAAATAAGCAGGAACTATGTTTCTCCTTGGTTACTCCCTTTGTTAATATGTTTATAGGATTATGGCTAGTATGTATATTTTCCAAATTCAAATGTCCATCTTCCAAGATGGATCATATGAAATGATACCTGATATGTATATGATTAGTCTTCGAATGGAATGTTGAGTTATTTGCAAGATGAATGGCACTGTCACTATCACAATACAACCTGCTATTCTCCTTCTTCTTTCACAATTACTCCATAAACCTTTGCAACCAAATTATTTCTTTACTATCCTATGTAGAAACAACATACTCAGCTTTTGTTGTTGAAAGTTCAACAACATTTTTCATTTTATAAATCCAACTTATTGTTTTTCCACCTACAGTTAAAACATAACCTGTGGTGCTCCTCCTTCTATATTTATCACCTACCATATTTGAATCAACATATCCCTGTAGAAAGGTTTCTGAGCCTCCAAAACATAATGAGTGAATAGAAGTACCTCTCAAATAGCTTAGAATCCACTTTTTTTCCTTCGAATGTTATTTACCTGGATTGTTCATACACCTTCTCACAATTTCCACTGCATGTGAAATATCTCGTCTTGTGCAAACCATCACATACATCAAGATGTCAACTGATGATGAGTAAGGGACCCTAGACACATATTCTATCTCCTCATGTGTCTTGGGACACATTTCCATAGTTAATTTGAAATGGCTTTCCAAAAGTGTACTAACTGGTTTTGTTGTTAAGAACCAAATATCAATATAACATAGAAAAACCTCAGAATAAGTACTCAATGCCTTGAAAAAGAGAGAAATTCAGATAATAAAACTCTTCAAGGGGGAAGCCTCCTTATGCCCAGATAAATGTACAATTACAACATGATTCAAAATGAAAATGCTTGCTTGGTATATATAGAAGACTAGGAGGTATAATTACAACTAATGGAATAAAGGCAACATAAATAAAATAACATTATTAATGTAATATGCCCCAATTAATGGGTAATGAGCCACTATTTAGGGCTTAACATTCCCCTCCCCTTGAGACAAGTTTTGTCTACAATGCTTAAGTAAATCTAGATGCTTCTGTATAAAAGACTCGTCTTCCCAAGTGGAATCTTCAACAGGTAGTTTACTCCATGTAATGAGATACTTTGAAATGGATCTATTCCTCAGCTAGCGAATTCTTGTGTCAGTGATGGATTTAGTATCCAATATGATTTTTCCTTCCTCGTCAAGTTCTAGAAATATAGTTTGAACTGGGATCTTGTCACCTATAACCTTCCTTAAGCATGAAACATGGAAAACTAGGTGTCCTCATGAAGATACAGGCAACTCCAATTTGTATGCCGTAGTACCAATCTTTTGCAACACCTTATAAGGGCCATAGTACTTTGGTGATAATTTATTATCCTTATTGGCTTGCTTGAGGGACATCTGTTTGTATGGTTGTAGTCTTAAAAACACACAATCTCCTACTTCAAAACGTCTTTCACTACGACGTTGATCTGCTTGTTGTTTCATGCGATTTTGTGCCATGGATAGGTTGTCCTTTAATATTTGGAGAACTTGTTGTTGATGCTCGATGTGATCTTCCACTGCTTGAACCTTAGATTTTTATTTTAGAGAAGAAGTGATGGAAGGAGGGTGGTATCCATAGAGTGCCATAAATGGTGTCATTTTTGTTGTAGTATGAAAGGAAGTGTTATACCACCATTCTACCAAGGGTAACCATTTGAACCATTGTGTTTGTTTATCAAAGACAAATCGATGAAGGTATCCTTCCAGACATTTGTTCACTATCTCAGTTTGTCCATTAGATTGCGGATGATAGGATGAGCTATGAGCCAATTGAGTACCCAAACAAGAAAATAATAATGTCCAAAAATGTCCAGTGAAGATGGGATCTCTGTCACTTACAATAATCTTTGGGCTGCCATGTAGCTTTTGAACTATCTCCATGAATGCGGTGACAACTATACTGGCTTTGAAGGGATGAGAGAGTGCACAAATGTGTGTGTACTTGGTTAGTCTATCAAAAATCACCATGATGACACTCTTTCCTTAAGACTTCGGTAACCCTGTGATGAAATCCATGGAAACCTCCTCCCAGCGCTGACTTGGTATGGCTAATGGTTGTAAAATACCCGGGGTCTTAATTGTTTCCACCTTATTTTGTTGGCAAACCAAACATTCTGCCACAAACCTTTGAACATCAGTTTTAAGGCCATCCCAAAAAAATTCCTTCTTGACCCTATGGTAGGTTTTCAAAAATCCCGAGTGCCCTCCTACTGGAGAGGTGTGCAATTCCAATAGTACATTTTGTTTGAGATTTATCAATTGGCTAAAGAAGGTATTGTTCCTTGTATCCTCATAGTGTGCTATCATTTCTTTCGTGAAAATTGTCCAAGTGATGAGTGATTTGCGAGAACAAATCCATCGATACCATACAAATTTATGTCCCTCAAGCAAGCCAAGAAGGATAATAAATTATCAATATAACATTCTAAACCTCTCAAACACTGTCTCTATGTAATCACCCTCAGACAATGTCAATTTGTGATTTTTTGTATCTCTTGTTATTATCATACCAAGGATTTTCTTTGCAGCGCCCAAATCCTTCATCGCAAATGAATTAGTTAATTTATTTTTGAGCACATTTATATCCTGCATATTAGACCCTGCAACAAGGATGTCATCTACATACAATAGCAAGATAATATAGATTCTATTTTCTATACATTTAAAATAAACACAGTGATTAGAATTACATCTACCATAACCTTGTTCTGTCATAAACCTGTCAAACTTCAAACACCACTTCCTTGGAGCTTTCTTTAGGCCATACAATCTCTTATTCAACCTGCATACCAAATTTTCCTTCCCTTTGACATTATAGTCCTATGGTTGTTTCATATAAATCTCTTCCTCCAAATCCCCATGGAGAAAAGTTGTTTTTACATCTAACTATTCAAGATGTAAATATTCTACTTCCACAAGAATTAAAATAGTCCTAATTGAAGTCATTTTAACAACAAGAGAATTTTTTCATCAAAATCTATACCTTTCTTTTGTGCAAACCCCTTTTCAAAAAGTCTAGCCTTGTTCTTCTTTTCGCCTCCATATTCTTCCTTCAACTTGTAAACCCATTTTTTCTGCAATTCTCTTTTCCTGCAGGCAACTGAACCAAGTCCCAAGTCTTTTTATTTACCAAGAAATCCATTTCATCTTTCATGCCTTTCTCCCACTTCTTTTTAGTGTCTACCTGCATTGCCACTTCATAACATTTTGGTTCACGAGAATCAATCAACAATAAATAATACAATGAAGGAGAGTATCATTCATGGGGCCTGCTTAACCTGGTAGATCTTCTAACAACACTTGTAGGAGTTTGAGGTACTTATTTCTCCTATTGTTGTACATTTTGATTTTCTGGTACCTCTGAAATTTCTTTTTTAGTGATCTCATCAACCACTGTGTATTATGGTTTTTCTTTTTCTTGTTTATTTCCCTGCAACTGATCTTTGTACATGACCTTCTCATTGAATATGACATCTCTAATCCTAATGATTTTTTGATTTTAATAATCCTATAAGCGATAACCAAAATCATTAACACCATATCCAATAAAGGTACACTTCTTGGATTTTTCCTCAATCTTTGTTCTATTTTCTTTATCAATATGGACAAATGCTTCACAACCAAAAGTCTTCAAAAAATAATAATTTACCTTTTTACCTGTCCATGCCTCCTCTGGAATTCCACCATCCAAAGAGATTGAAGGTCCTCTGTTTATTAAGTAAACAACAGTATCTACAACATCTACTTAGAACTGTAAGGGAAAACGAGCATGCAATCTCATACTCCTTGCACACTCCATGATTATCTTGTTCATCCTTTCTGACACACCATTTCCTTGTGGTGTTCTTGGAACTGTCTTCTCTATAAGAATCCCATGGTATGAAAAATAATCATCAAACTCCTTACTGCAATATTCACCTACATTTTCTGATATGAGACACTTTAACCTTTTTACTGTCTCATTCTCAACCAAATCTTTCCATTTCTTAAAAGTATCAAAAGAATCATATTTTTTTCGAATGCAATAAAACCAAGTTTTCTAGTTGCATAATTAATAAAATTAGCATAATAACGAGATCCACCAAGAGATGATACATGAGATGGTCCCTATACATCTGTATGCACAACCTCTAACCTTTCACTCTTTTTTTTTTTTTCGACTATGAGAAATCTGACTCTCCTTTGTTTTCCATAAAAACAATGCTCACATAAATCCAAATCAATTTGTTTAAGATCTGGCAACAAAATTACTTTGTGAAGTATATGCATCCCCTTCTACTCATGTGTCCAAGCCTATGATTCCATGGTGATGTTTCCACTCTTGTATAAGCTAAATAGATAGAAGATTTAGTATTACCAACACTTAAATACAATGTACATGCATTCTCTCCTTTTTCTATCACCATTGATCATTGTGTGACTTTCCACACCTTATCTATAAACAAGGATATACAACCTTCACTTTCCAACTTCCCTATTGAAATTAGATTTTTCCTTAGATCTGGAACATGTTTTACCTCTTTCAACAACCACTGGATTCCATTCCTTTGTTTTATTTTACCTTTCCCATTCCAAAACTTTTGCATGGTGCATAATCAACCAAACGAATCTGTACAAAATCACCTTGAACGTAATATAGAAATTGTTTCCTATGGGGTGTGGCATGAAACGACGCCCCTAAATATACTACCCAAGACTCGGAAATATTATCTATAGAAAGAATCAAAGCATCTTGTAAAACATCACCTGTTACATTTTCTTCCTAATTTTTCTCCTGCTGTCCATCTCTTTGTTTCTTTGGAGCTCTGCAGTGTTTCTTCAAATGTCCTTTCTTCCCAAAATTCCAACACTCTATCTTTCCCAGTCTGGATTTCGATCTGTACTTCCTAGAATTCCCCCAGTTCCCTGAACCCTTTCCTCTATCCTTTTGTCTTCCCTTGTTCTCCATGTTTAATGCATTACATGATGTCTCACCTTTGTTTTTCCATTGCATTTCCTCTCTAAGGATAACACCAACAAAATCATCAAATTTTAAAGTGTTTGAACCAGAAAAAGAGTTACTTACAACCATGACCAAGCCATTCCAACTTTCTGGCAATGAGCACAATATTAGAAGAGCCTTGACCTCATCATCAAAGTCCAATTTTACAAAACTTAGTTGATTAGTAACCATATTAAATTCAGTTAAATGATCTGCAATAGACCCACCTTCTGACATCTTCATATTAAATAATCTCTTCATTTGAAATACCTTATTGGATGTCGAGATTTTTTCATATAGTTTATCCAATGCTCCCATCAACTCCTTCGTTGTCTTTTCTTTCAAAATATTGAAAGCCACCAACACTGCCAAGATCAACCGTATCGTTCCTAGTGTCTTTCTGTTAAGAAACTCCCATTCTTCATCCTTCATGGCCATCTACTTCTTTGATATTCCACAAAATGGTAGGAATATATGCTTCTGATATAAATAATCTTACATTTTCATATTCCATAACTAGTATTTTTGGCCGTTAAATTTCTCAACCCTAAACTTTCCATCTTTCGCCATTGCACCCACTCAAACCAAGAACCCTCTTTTCCTGCGAGTTACCTTTTTCTCTAATACAATTTGTTGGAAAAAAAGGATCACAGAGCAATAAAAAAAATGTGGAAATAAAACACATAAGATACACAATACAATAAAGACATAGATATATGTGGTTCACCCAGTGTGGGATATGTCCACCAGAGAAATTTACAGGTCCTCCCTTTTCACTATCTAGCAAATGAAGGGATACAACCTGCAACACACCCATTGTAACTTCTTCTTCTTTCTCTCACACTCTCCTCTCTCATAATACAATATTCACAATGATGCATAGTCACAATACAATTCCCTCATAAAAGAGGGTTTCCTTCTAGGGATAAAAACCCTAACATAAATTATACCGTCAGAAATGCGACCTTATAATGAATGGTTCATATTTACTATGAAATTACAATATACATTTACAAGACAATTTTTCCTTCAAAAACTTATCCCCTTAACCCTCACCCAGGACCCTCTTACCCTCAAACCCCTCAAGGGGGGAAAGCCCCCCCTACATTGAGGGGTGTATAGTATTATAGGGCATACAGTCTTCATGGGGTATAAACATAGATGAAAACAAAGACCTATGAAACAAGAAGCCAATCAGTCTCCACAACCAATAGATCACAGTGGTATGAATGAAAAAAAATTCAGGGCACTCATGGATTCCATTCAATTATAACATCACAAAATGCAATAGTTGAAATATGGACGAGAAAACTATGTTTCTTGTGTATTTCATGTAGTAGTAATGAATGGGATGATTGTGAGTCGATAGAATGGGTTGATAGATGGGATTGTGTATCACTACCAATTGGTCAGTGTATATCTATGGGATTATCCCAATTGGAGGTGGACCAATCAATTATTTCAACATATTATCATCATGTCTCAGATCTCGTACTGCGAGGTTCATTGAATCCTTCTATTAAATTTTCAATAACTAGCATCAATGTTTTATACTTTGGTCATTAAGTGGACTCACATTGCCCTTCCTTCACTTGCCCTTCCTTGCCTTCACATTCCATGTCTTCACTTCCCTTGCATTCACTTGTCATGCCTTCACTTGCCATTCCTTTCCTTCACTTTCCATGCCTTCATTTTCCATGCATTCACTTGCCATTCCTTCACTTTCCTTGACTTTACTTGCCATGCCTTCACTTTCCTTAAATTTCTATGGTATTCTTGTATTTCCATGCCTTTCCTTTCCTCCTCATGACATGTCTTTCCTTTCCTTGTAACGCCATGCCATGTCATGCCTCGTCTTTCCATGCCATGCCTTTCCTTTCATTCACTTGTCTTTCTTTTCATTTCCTTTCCATTCCTTTCCTTTCCATGCCTTTCCTTTTCTTTCCATCCCATTCCATGCCTTCACTTGCCTTGCCTTCACTTTCCTTTCCTTTCATTCACTTTCCTTTCCTTCACTTTTCACACCTACACTATCCTTCACTTTCTATGGTATAATTGTATTTCCTTGCATTGTCTTTCCTTGTGATTCCATCCCTTTCCTTGCCTTGACATGCCACCTCTTTCCTTGCCTTGTCACACCATACCATGTCATGCCTTTCCTTGCCTTCACTTACCTTGCCTTTCATTCACTTTCCATGCCTTCACTTGCCTTTCCTTCCCTTCACTTTCCATGCATTCACTTTCCTTTCCATTGCTTTCCATGCCTTCACTTTCCTTGCCTTTCCTTTCCATTTCTTCACTTACATTGCCTTCAATTGCAATTCCTTCACTTTCCTTCAGTTTCTAGGTTATTTTTGTATTTCCATGCCTTTCCTTGCCTTGTCACACCATGAATTGTCTTTCCTTGTCACACCATGAAATGCCATGTCATTCCTTTCCTTTCCATGCAATTCCTTTCCTTGCCTTGTCCCTTCACTTTCCTTTCCTTGCATTGCCTTTCCATGCAATTCCTTTCCTTTCCTTCACTTTCCTTGCCATGCCATGCCTTCACTTTCCTTACCTTCAATTTCCTTGCATTGCCTTCACTTTCAATGTTTTCACTTGCCTTGCCTTCACTTTCCATGCCTTCACTTGCCTTGCCTTCACTTACCTTCACTTTCTATGGTATTATTGTATTTCCATGTCTTTCATTTCTGTTTCATGCCATGCCTTTCCCTGCCTTGTCATGCCATGCCATGCCATGCCATGCCATGCCATGCCTTGCATTTCTATGTCATGCCTTGTCGTGCCTTCACTTTCCTTTCCTTCCATTTCCTTTCCATGCATTTCCTTTCCTTTCCATGCCATGCCATGCCTTCACTTACCTTTCCTTAAATTTCATTTGCTTGCCTTCACTGTCCTTTCCTTTCCTTCACTTTCTATTCCTTCAATTTACTTTCCTTCACTTAACTTTCCCTGCCTTCACTTTCCTTCACTTCACTTTCCTTTCCTTTCCTTCACTTTCCTTTCCTCGCCTTCACTTTCCATGCCTTCGCTTTCATTTCCTTTCCATGCCATGCCATGCCATGCCTTCACTTGCCTTGCCTTGCCTTACCTTTCCTTCACTTGCCTTTACTTTCCATGCCTTCACTTGCCTTCACTTTCCTTCACTTATCATGACTCCACTTGCCATGCCTTCACTTGCATTGTCTTTCCATACCTTTACCTTCCTTTCCATTCCTTTCCATGCCTTCACTTGTCATTCCTTCACTTTCCTGCACTTTCCTTTCCATGCCATGAATTCACTTTCCTTCACTTTCCTTCACTTGCCTTCACTTTCCTTCACTTTACATGCATTCACTTGCCTTCACTTTCCTTAACTTTCCATGCCTTCAATTTGTTGGAGAAATTTCTATTTTCGACACACTAATTTAGTGGGAGTTAACTGACTAGTTCTATTTTAGGCTTTCTATTTTTACCATCACTATTATGCATGCATGCAGTCCTAAGGAAAGCTAACTTCTTGATTGATTTTCTTAATTATGGAATGCTTTTCCCTATATATGAGTGTATTCCACTCATTCATTGTATCATATTGATCATGATATATGTATCAATCATCAGCTCATTGGAGAAGTGTGAATATATTTTCTCATTCTTCCATATTGAATCTCTCTTCCTTTTTTTATAAGCTTTGTTTGTACTTGCTTTAGCTAAATATCCTGTATAGGTTTTCATGAAACACTGACATGGTATCAGAGCTATGTTGCTTGAAGCAAGCCAAACAAGGCAAAGAATAAGGAAAATTGGGGTTTCGGCGAGCTAAATCTGTGGTCGTACCTTTCAGTAGTTATTTCTCCCAAAATATTACGTTTTTGAGGAAACTGCTTCCTATGACAATAAATCGGCCCATTTTGGAAGTGGGTTTTCAATATTTTGATGAGATTCCTCACTGGTTGAGCAGGAAGTAAGCCGCAAGATAGCCTCCTGAAACTGATATGAATCTGTGGTCATAACTTTCTACATTCATTGCTCCCAAAATATTACGTTTTGGAGGAAAAAACACTGTAGAAAGTAAATCGGCCCATTTTGGAAGTGGGTTTTCAACCGTTTGGTGAGATTCTTCACTGTTTTCTCAGAAACTAAGTTGCAAGATCATCTCCTAAAACTGATACAAATTTTCACTTAAAGTGCCCTTTCTGTCGTGATTTCTTAATTTTTCACTTGCAGATTGAGAATAAATTTTTAGGGGTTCTTAGAAACAGTGGGAGAGATGGATAGGAAAACTTTTATATAGTCAAACTTGGTGGTAATCCTCACACCATACAATTATTTTGATTGGAAGCCCAAGGCAGAATTCCAACTCAGAAGGAAATGATTGTATAATTTGACGATGGCGACAGAAATAGAAACTACATCAGTGATTGAGAAGATGAGATGGGTGAACCATAAGGATGAGGCCATGGGACTACTTCTTGAGTTAATCTTCATTGATTTATGGTTTCATATTGCTGCATGAAAGACTCCAAACGAGATCTGGACCACCTTGGAAGGACTCTTTGGAAAGTAGGATGAGATGCGAGGTCATATGCTTGAGGTAGAGTTGAATACCTTAGACCCTAAAAGTTTTGATAATATACAAGATTTTTTTACTAAATTTAAATCTTTGTTATTGAGCTTGGGTGAATGTGGTATTGATAAGTTTACACAAGAGAAACAATGTATTCTAACAATCTTGGCCAAGTTAGGACCATAATACACTGTATATGTCTCCAATTTCCATTCTGGCAGATGTCTTTTTGGAGCAAATTGGAAAATGCCTACGTTGGCTCAGTTCATTGAGTCCCATACACAAGAGCAGACAAAACTCATACATATGGGTCTCATGAAAGATCCCAAAGCACACACACTCACCATGCATGATGGAAAAGGGCCATCCAAAAAGAACAGGAAGGAGGGATATTCCAAACCCTTCAACGATTCTTCAGGTTCTAGAGACTCTTCAGATTCCAAGAAGAAGAAGAAGAAGAAGGGAAAGCAGTGCACTTACTGCAATAAATCGAATCATGAAGAATCCACATGCATGAAGAAACAAATCGATCTTATGGCACATGCACTTCAGAAGAACAACCTTGGAAACTTCATTCCAGAGGGAGTCAAGAAGCAGAAGGAAGAAGATCTTGCTCCTAAGAAAGGTAATCATCATGCTCTGGTTGCAATTAATTCCTCATCTGATTCATGGATTATAGATTTTGGTGCATCCCATCATATGCCAGCGAAAGAGGAATTTTTATCTTCTTTGATTCCATGCTCAAGACCCCCTATTCTCATGGGGGATGATACTCTAGTAGTAGTAGTAGTAGTAGGAGAAGGGAGAGTGAATTACTACTATGACCCCAAATCTTTCTATGAAACTGCTATCAATTTATCAGATCACTCAGAAAGGTAAAAAGGTTGAATTTACATCAGATTCAGTTTCAGTAATTGACATGCATGACAATTCTATTATTGCAATTGGTGAGGTGGATCACAAGTCCATGTTGTATAAATTCACTAAGTTTTTTTACGATGACTTCTCTATTCTACTTACGCATAAGGAGACTACTTTGCATGCACTTCCAGTGCAACATCCATATACTCTTGTTCTTCCATTAGTTTTAGACATTAGAGATGATTCCATGCACTCAGATTCTATACATGGAAATAAGCAAGTAGTACAGCCAGATAAGAAGCCAAGATCGAAACTTGAGGAGATGCCCAAGAAGGCACAGACCACACTTCAGGAAACAAGCAACTTTGCAAGGAATCCATTGGATTCGAGGATGACTCGATCTCAGCTTGAGGAGCCTTCTCATGTACTTTCATCTTCAGAAATTGCGATGCCCATGCATTTCTATATGGTTCAATCTACTAATCCACATAACTACAATAGGGTTATGGGAAATCCATTATGACAAGAAACCATGCAGAAGGAGTATGACTCACTCCTACATAACTAGACTTGGAATTTGGTTCCACATCCACCAAAAAGGATTTTTTCAGGTGCAGATGGGTCCATAGGATCAAGAGCTATAAGGTTCAACAGGTTTCCAAAGGACTTCATCAGATCCATAAATATTTCTACATCTTCATGAAGACTTTCAGTGAGCAGAAGTTTCAGACTTTGTGGGATCATCTTGCAGTGAAGAAAACAGTTGTCTAACGACTGCTATTTTCTTCTTTTGATACATTATCTTTTGAGGGGGGGTTTTGTTCCTACGTGGTTTTTCCTCTTTCCTCACTTTTATTCAGTGTTCATTAGTTTCATTGTACATGAGTACCTAAAATGGCCTAGTATCCAGGACTCATTTTTTAATCCATAGTGATGTTTAGGGGGGGTGTTGGAGAAATTTCTATTTTCGACACACTAGTTCAATGGGAGTTAACTGACTAGTTCTATTTTAGACTTTCTATTTTTACCATCAGTATTATGCATGCATGCATTCCGAGGGAAAGATAACTTCTTGATTGTTTTTCTTAATTATGGAATGCTTTTCCCTATATATGAGTGTATTCCACTCATTCATTGTATCATATTGATCATGATTTATGTATCAATCATCATCTCATTGGAGTAGTGTGAATATATTTTCTCATTCTTCCATATTGAATACCTCTTCCTTTCTTGATAAGCTTTGTGTGTACTTGCTTTAACTAGATCTCCTGTGCATGTTTTCATGAAACACTGACACAATTTCCATTCCTTCACTTGCATTTCCTTTCCATGCCTTGCCTTTCCTTTCCATTCCATGCCATGCCTTTCCTTTCCTTCACTTGAATTGTCTTGCCTTCACTTTCCATTCCTTCACTTTCCTTGAATTCACTTGCCATGCCTTCACTTTCCTTCACTTTCCATGCCTTCACTTGCCTTCACTTTCCTTCACTTTCCTTCACTTTCATTCACTTGCCATGCATTCACTTGCCTTCACTTTCCTTCACTCTCCATTCATTCACTTGCATTTCCTTTCCATGCCTTTCCTTTCCTTGCCATTCCATGCCATGCCTTCACTTTCCTTGCGTTTTTTTCACTTTCCATACCTTCACTTTCCTTTCCTTCACTTGCCATGTCTTCACTTTCATTCACTTGCATTTCCATTCCTTCACTTGGATTCACTTTCCTTCATTTTCCTTTACATTCCTTGTCATTCCTTTCCTTCACTTGTCGTGCCTTGTCATACATTGTATTTCCTTTCCATACCATACCATGCCATGTGTTTCCTTGCCTTGGCTTGCCTTGCCTTGCCTTTCCATGCTTTTCCTTGCCTTGCCATTCCTTTCCTTGCCTTGCCTTTCCTTTCAATGCTTTTTCTTGCCTTGCCATGCCTTTCCTTGACTTTTCATTCCTTATCATGCCATACCTTCACTTTCCATGACTTCACGTTCCATGCCTTGCCATGCCTTCACTTTCCATGCCATGTCTATCCTAACAAGGTGTTAAATTGTCAAACATGTGTAATAAGGACTGAGAAAAAACCTAATGTCTGAGATACTCCAAAAAATGGTTTTCCAGTCGATGAAATGATAGTGGAGGGGCCCCAGTAGTTGAAACTCGATGCTCCAAATCCAATGCAATCGATGGTTCATATGTCTGATTCCCGGTTTTAGTTTTATCGCGAGTTGAAACTCGTCTCCTCAAGCCATTCAGGGAGATGTGACCAATTTGGTCTGGGGGCATAATATCTGAACTGAGCATCATAACAAAGTTTTGTAATCTCCTGCAACTCTTTATGGACAACACCCACATGAATACAATACCCACAAATTCCCTACACAATGTTCTTTAAAATCAACCTCCTCTTTAGAAATTGCACTATGCCTCATTGAGGAAAACCCTAGTATCAAAGATACTCCAACAAACGATTTTTCGGTCAACAAAATGATAGTGGAGGGGCCCCACTAGTTGAAACCCGTTGCTACAGATCTAATGCAACTGATGGTTTTTCCTTTTGAGTCTCGAGTTTATTTTTATGGCGATTTCCAACTCGCCTCCTCAAGCCATTTAGGGATATGTGGTCAATTTGTTCTGAGGGCATAAAATCCAAACTGAGCATCATAACGAAGTTCCATAAGCTCCCACAAGTCTATTTTTCCAATTCCCACATGACTACACTACCCACAAACTCCCCACATAGTGTTCTTTAAAATTGAACTCCTCTTCTGAAATTGCACAATACCTCATTAACCAAAACCCTAGTGTAGGAGATACTCCAACAAATGGTTTTTCGGTCGAAAAAATGACAACAGAGAGGGACCACTAGATGAAACCCGGTGATCTAGATCTAATGCAACTGACGATTCGTCCATCTGAGTCCCATTTTGATTTTTATGGTGATTTGCAACTCACCTCCTCAAGTGATTTAGGGACATGTGGCCAATTTCTTCTCGAGGAATAAAATCCAAACCGAGCAGCATAATAGAGTTTCGTAATATTTCGCAAGTCTTTTTTGGCCAAGGCCCATCCAACTACACTACCTACAAACTCCCCAGACAATGTTCTTTAAAATACATCTCCTCTTGATAAATTTCACTATGCCTCATTGAGAAAAACCTTAGTGCCGAAGATACTACGACAAATGATTTTTTGTTCAACATGATTACAATGGAGGGGCCCCACTAGCTGAAACCATGTTCTCTGGATCCAATGCAACTAACGGTTTGTTGATTTGAGTCTCGGTTTGCGTTTTATGGCGGGTTTCAACTCGCCTCCTCAAGCCATTTAGGGACATGTGGTCAATTTTGTCTGGGGCCATAAAATAGAAACCGAACAGCATAACGAAGTTTCATAAGCTCCCACAAGTTTGTTTGGCCAAGGCCTAGAAGACTACACTACCCACAAATTTTCCACACAATTTTCTATAAAATCAACCTCCTCTTCAGAAATTGCACTATGCCTCATTGAGAAAAACCCTAGTGCCAAAGATACTCGAACAAATGGTTTTCCAGATGACAGAATGACAACGGAGGGGCCCCAGTAGATGAAACCTAGAGCTTTGGATCCAATACAACCAACGATTCTCCCATCCAAATCATGGTTTGAGTTTTAATGCAAGTTGCAACTCTCCTCCTCAAGCCATTCAGGGACATGTTGGTATGGAAATGCAAGGAAAGGCAAGGCAATTGAAGGAAATACATGACAAGGATAAGCATGGAATGGCATTGCAAGGAAAGCCAAGGTCTATCTCTAGGTCTAGGTGTACATGTAGCTCTAGGTCTAGGTAAATCCTATTAATTATGATAATATATGTTTGAAAACTATGAAGACACCTTAGATATATGAATAAACAAAGCTTATGCTATGACATTGAAATTCTCATACAAGTATTTTTATCTAAGATATATGGGATAACAAGTTGTAGAATTACATGCTTAATGAATTATTTGGTTGTTATTTTTACATATTAAACTTGTTCATTTAGTACAAGCATTATTTACATATTAAGATTCTTCATTTATGTATTAAATTTGCTCATTTAGGTATTAAACTTTCTCATTTATGCAAGGCATGGCATGGCAAGTGAAGGAAAGGAAAGTCATGGCATGGCATGGAACGAAAAGGCATGGTATGGAAAGGCATGGCATGGAAAGGAAAGGCATGGAAAGTGAAGGAAAGGAAATGCAAATTATGGCATGGAAAGGCAAGGCAAGGCATGGCATGGAAAGGCGAGGAAAGGCATCGAAAGACAAGGAAAGAAAATGCATGACATGGAGAGGCAAGGCATGGCATGGAATGGAAAGACATGGCATGGAAAGTGAAGGAAATGAAAGTCATGAAATGGAAATAAAAGGCATGGGAACACATGGCATGGAAAGCGAAGTCAAGGTAATGCATGGCATGGCATGGAAAGGCAAGCCATGGCATGGAAAGGCATGGAAAGTGAAGCCAAGGCAAGGCAAGGCATGGAAAGTGAAGCCAAGGAAAGACAAGGCATGACATGGAAAGGAAAGGCATGGCATGGCATGGCATGGCATGGCATGACATGGCAAGGCAAGGGATGGCATAACTTGTAGATTTTAACCTTGTACAATATTTACTACATACAGATTTTCAGTAAAAGAACAGAAAATATGCAATGACAAATACAAACATTACACAGAGATTTTTCCCCTAGAAACCCAAACCGAGAAAACCAACATATCCTATATTCATTCATAGTGATACATTGTTCACAATACAATATACATATAGGAGCCAACGACATCCAAAACCCTAACCCAAGGACCTGGATTAGTCAACAACCCTAATTCCTTAACTAGAAATATAAAACCATCGAAAAAAACCATGTGCTGAAAAACCTCCCAACAATGGACACGAAAATTGAGGCAACACGAAAAATGAGGAAACAATGCGACATTTTTCCCAAGGCAAAAAAAATTATCGGGGGCGTTTCCCCCAAACCCCCCTACACACTCGGTGCAATGCAGACACTACTACTCGTGGAAACAATATAACACATACCCAACATTCTCCCACTTGTTTTTTTCTTTGCATACAAGGATACATAGTCAACAATGCCAATGGACTCTCTACACCAAGAGAACTTGTTAGTGCTCATAGATTTTGTTAATGAATCTGCAACATTCTTCAAAGTGTCCACCTTCATCAACAATACTTTCTTTTCTTAAACCATATCTCTCACAAAGTGATATTGAATATCAATATGATTTATCTTTGAATGATAAGTCGGGTTCTTCGCCAAAACAATTTCACTCTTAATGTCATAATCTATCCTTACAGCTTGTTGTACCAACCCAATTCCTGAACACAATATTTGTAACCATAATGCTTCTTTACTTGCATGAGTGGCTTCCATGTATTCAAGTTCTGAAGTTGAAAGTGCCACTACAACATGTATTTTTCTCATCCAACTTATTGGTCCTCCAAATAGGTTAAACACATACCCACTTGTAGATGTCCTACGATCCATATCTCCATCCCAGTCTGCATCTAAAAAGCCATGTATATCCAACACTTTATCTAATCTCAGTCTTACTTGGTAGCACAATCCATAGCTAGCAGTGCTACACAAATACCTGAAAACCCTTTTTACTACTGTCCAATCCTCCTTCCCTAGTTTTGACATATACCTGCTCAAAACTCCCACTGCATGTGTAATGTCCGGTCTAGTATAGATCATTTCATACATCAAACTGCCAACTTCACTCACATATGGCACATGAGACATTTCCTCCTCATCTTCCTATGTCTTGGGACATTGATCCACATATAACTTTACACCATCAGGAATAGGATCCTTGACTGGTTTACATTCATACATATTAAACCTTTGCAATATTGTCTCGACATATTTTGTATGATTTAGCCATAGTTTCCTCTTTTTCCGATCTCTTTTAATTTCCATTCCCAAAATGAAATTTGAAGCACCAAGATCCTTCATGTAAAATTTAGAGGACACTGAGTTTTCACATCCTGGATAATCTCCTTGTTGTTTCCCATCAACAACATGTCATCCACATACAATACCAATTAAATCAAATGATCACCAATTAATTTAAAATACACACAGTCATTCTCTTTGCTTCTTTTGAAGCCAAGTCACAAAATATAAGTATCAAATTTTTTATACCACATCCTTCGTGATTATTTTAAACCATATAGGGACTTTTTCATCTTGCATATTAGTTCGTTCTTTCCCTTCACAGCATAACCTTCTGGTTGCTTCATATATATTTCTTCTTCTAGATCCCCATGTAGGAATGTTGTATTCACATCCATCTATTCTACTTCAAAATAAAATGAAGCAACAAAAGATAACATAAATCTTATAGAGGTTAACTTGGCAACAGGAGAAAAAATCTCACCAAAATCAATTCCCTCAACCTAGGAATAACCCTTTTCTACTAACCGATATTTGTATTTCTCCACTTTTCCTTCTGCAATAAGATTCTTTTTAAATACCCATTTGTTGTCAATGGGATTTCTTCTAGTCGAGAAATCCACTAGATCCAAGCATCATTCTTATCCAAAGCTTCCATTTCTTCATCCATGGCCCTTTTCCAGAGATTTCCATCCTCTAAATGCATTGCCTCCCTGACAGTTCTAGGATCATCATCAGTAATAAACAAATCAAAATTTGAACGGAAATCATATGGAGTATACCTTTTCGATATCCTTCTTTCTCGAACCGATCTCTTCAATATTGGAGTATGCAGATCTTCTTCATCTTATTCATGTTCTTTTGTAGAGTCTGACTCATCATCCTTTAAATCGAACTCTATTTTCTCTAGTTCTTCCTTACTTGGTAGGACTTCCAGTTTAAAAACATCCTTCATTTCTCTAAATACCACATCTCAGATATACACTACCTTCTTAGTTTCTAGGTTCCAAAGATTATAACCTTTGAGACCATATTTTTATCCAATAAAGATACACTTTTCAACCTTCTTATCTAGATTACTATTGTTTTCCTTTGGAACATAAACATATGCATCACAACCAAATACCTTGAGATGTGTGAGAGAAGGTTACTTACCAGTACATACCTCTTGTGGAGTCTTGTCATCCAGTGCTGATGAGGGTGATCTGTTGAACAAGTAACATGCAGTACCCAATACCTCTACCCATAATTTTTTCCCTAACTCAACACCACTAAGCATGCACCTTCCTTTTTCCATCAGCTTCATGTTCATCCTTTCTACAACTCCATTCTGTTGAGGTGTATATGGAGTAGTTTTCTTCCTTTCTATACCACACTTCTTACAGAATTATTCAAATTCATTCCTGTAGAAATCTACGCCATTATCTGTCATCAACACCTTAATTCTTTTCTCTGTTTGATTCTCAACAAGAACCTTAAACTCTTTAAACCTGTCAAAGACTTCAAATTTCTTCCTGAGGAAACATATCCAATTATTCCTTGAGAATTCATCTATAAATGAGACATGGTACACAAATTTTCCCAATGATGGGACCAACACAGATCCAAAAACATCACTGTGAACTAGATGTAAAATTCCTTCTTCCCTCGTTGCACCAGAGGGGAATCTTACCCGATTCTACTTCCCATATAGACAATGTTCACAGAAATCAAAATCCATAGATAATTTATACATACCTTCAACCATACCTTTACCGTGTAGTAGTCGAAGACCCTTCTCTCCAATATGCCCCAGTCTTTGATTCCACATCATAACCTTTTCTCCATAGATTGTAGGAGTTATTTCTTCTTCAAATCCAATATCAGGAACAATGGAACTATTACACCCATCACTAATAGTTCTTCCTTGTAGATTATATAGAGTTCCAAATCAAACTCCCTTCAACAACACCATTTCTCCTCGAACCATCCTGCAGGTTTCCTTTTCAAATATTGTTTTTACCCTTGCATCGTCCATTTTTCTTACAAAAATCAAATTTTTAGCCATACCTGGGATGTGCAGAACACCAGGCAGTGTTCTAATCCTTCCATCTATGAGAATCAACTTGAATTTTCTTTGACCTATGATTCTAGTTGTCGAGTCATCACCTAGGAAAAAATTTCCTCCATCATACCTTTCATATTCACAGAACCACTCCCTGTGGGGAGTCATATGAAAGGATGCACCTGAGTCAACCAACAATGCCTCATGATCTGCATGTGTTCTTTAAGAATCCAAGTACACATCCCCTCCTTCTTCCTTGGAGGTCTTTTCTTCTGTAGAAGGATATTCTTCATATCCCTTCTTTTTCTCAACTTTGGATATACATTTCTTCTTGTAGTGCCCCTCTTTTACACATCTCCAACATACCTGTACAAACTTTCCAGGATATTTAGATCTCCAACTTGAGAACTTAGATCTATTTATTTTCTGGGAACGTCCTCTTGCAAACAATGCATTTTTGCTATGTCCTTCCTTATTCTTTCATCTCATCTCCTCCGAAAACAAGGATGAGACCACTTCATCAAAATTCAAGGCAGTTGTATTACTACCTATGGCTATAACTAGACGATCCCAAGAGTCTAGTAAAGAACACAGTAAATTGATACATTTATCTTCATATGAAATTTTAATCTCAACAGATACTAACTGACTTACCACGGTATTGAAGGCATTCAAATGCTCTACCACTGAGTCTCCATATTTCATCCCCAGGTCATACGACTTATTTCTCAGGAATAGTTTATTTATTAGGGAATTCAGTAATACTGAATCTTAGAGACACAGTCGGTTGTTTATTTATTATCCCATAAATCCTTGGTTGTATCTTCCTCTGACACATTCAATAATATTGAATCTTAGAGACACAGTCGGATTGTGCTCTTTTCCTTTCGATCCAAATTTTTCCAGTCATATGTTGAAGTTCCTATAGGTGCAATACCTGGATCTTTCGCGATCCAATGATATTTTTCCACCAACAGATCTTTCATCTTAAGCTTCCACAACTCAAAACTTTGCCCATTAAACTTCTCGATCTCCATTTTCTAATTGTTCTCCATTTCTTTTCACCTAAAAAATAAATACCACAGATATCCCACTGTAACAAGGATTATCATAGTCCAGAGACAAACCCTTGTACACAAAGGTGTCCCCCTGAAGCCAACAAAGCTATGATACCAAATGTCAATTTTAACCTTGTACAATATTTACTCCAAACAGATTTTCAGTAAAAGAATAGAAAATATACAATGGGAAATAAAAACATTACACAAAGATGTTTTCCCCCATTAACCCAAACCGAGAAAACCATCATATTCTATATTCATTCATAGTGATACGTTGTTTACAACACAATATACATATACGAGCTAGCGGCATTCAAAACCCTAACCCAATGACTTGGATTAGTCAACAACTCTAATTCCTTAACCGGAAATAGAAAACCATCGGAAAAAACCATGTGCCAAAAAACTGGCCAACAATGGACACAAAAATTGAGGCAACACGAGAAACGAGGAAAAAATGTGACATTTTTCCCGAGGAAAAAAAAATTTCTCACGGGCTTTGCCCCCAAACCCAACATATATTTCCTTCACTTTCCTTCACTTGCAAGGCATACCATACCATGGCAAGGAAAGGCAAGGAAAAGAATACCATACCATACCATATCATGGCATGGAAAGGCAAGGCATATCATACCATACTTGGCATGTCAAGGAAAGGAATACCATACCATACGATACCATACCATGCCAAGGATACCATACCATACCAAGGAAAGGCATACCATACCATATCATACCATACTATACCATACCATACCATGGAAAGGCAAGGAAAGGCATACCATGGCAAGGCAAGGCAAGTCAAGGCAAGGTGAGGCAACGCATACCATACCATGGAAAGGCAAGGAATACCATACCATACCATACCATACCATGGCAAGGAATGGAAATGCATACCATACCATAACATACCATGGCAAGGAAAGTAACACCATACCATACCATACCATACCATGGCTTCGAAAGGCAAGGAAATGCATAACATACCATAACATACCATGCCAAGGCTACCATACCATACCATACCATACCAAGGCAAGTCATACCATACCATACCATACCAAGGCAATTCATACCATACCATAACATACCAAGGAAAGGAAAGGAAAGGAATTCAAAGGCAAACAGTAGAAAGGAAAGGCATGCCAAGGACTGACATGGCATGGAATGGTATGGCATGGCATGGCATGGCCTAACAAGGCATAGCATTTAAATTTACATGGAAATTGCATGGAATCACAAGGCCTGGCAAGGTATGGCATGGTAAGGAAAGGAAAGGCAAGGCATGGCATGGCACGACAAGGAAATGCATGACATGGAAAGGCAAGGAAATGCAAGTAATGGAATGGAAAGGCATGCAAAGGAAAGGCATGGCATGGCATGGCATGGTATGGTAAGGAAATGCAAGACATGGAATGTCATGGAAAGGAAAGGAAATACAATTCAAGGCAAGGCAAGGCATGGCATGATAAGGAATTACATGGCATGGAAAGGAAATTAATGTCATGGAAAGGCATGGCATGTCAAGGAAATTCAAGGCATGGTATGGCATGACAAGGCATGCAAAGGAAAGGCATGACATAGCATGACATGGAATGCCAATGGAAGGAAAGGAAAGGCATGGAAATGGCATGGCATGTAAATGGAATGGCATGGAAATGGAATTCCATGGAATGTCTTGGCATGGCATAACATTGGCATGGAAATGGAATGGGATGGCTTGTCATGGAAATGGAATGGCATGGCTTGTCATGGAAATGGGATGGCAATGGCATGGAAAGGCATGACATGGAAAGGAATGGAATGTAAAGGAAATGGAAGGAAAGGCATGGCATGGCATGGAAAGACAAGGAAAGGAATGGCATGACAAGGAAAGGCATGGAATGGTAAGGAAATACAATACAATGGATGACATGGAAATGATGTGGAAATGGAAATGGCATGGGAATGGCATGGCATGGAATGGCTTGGAAAGGCATGAAAACGGCATGGAAATGGCATTGCATGGCAATGGAATGGCATCGATAGGTTTGTGGTATTGGGTTTGGGAATGTCCTTTTTCTCCTTGTGTGATCTAACCCAAAAATTGGGTAGGAATGTGCAATAAACTATCATAAATGGTGAAGGGGAAAGAATAATGGTTTCAATTCTACCTGGAGGAATTTTGGTAGCATAGAATTACTTTCTATGGTGTGTCATGAAATGTAACCTAAAAACAATTATTTGTAGGCGGAAACATATACCCATTCAAAGATCTAGTTTACAAGTGAACACTCTCATTCTATTGATAAAAATCAATAAGTTTAGTGAACATCATGGAAGACTGAATAAATGTTATTAATAATTGATGGTTTTAACAAAATTTACATATACCCACTACACAATCTAAACAAACATGAGTGCATTAATGAGTCATTGAACACATAACTCAAATGATTTTATATATGTCATGCATAGAAAGAGGGGAATAATGTGTGTGCCCTAGAAAATGGCCAAATTATGGATTGAATCAAAATATAAACTAACAACTATGCTTCTAAAAGGAATGTCAAGGGAAGACTAAGGTCAATGTTTTGTCCTAAGGAGATTGCGAATACTAGGAATTATAACTATAGGAGAAAAGAAATACTTTTATCATGTAGCTCTGGTAAGAGAAGAAGTTAGGGTTTTGTGCCATTTGAAAATGCTAGTACTACCTAATGTTCTTGTTATTGAGAAGATAGAGATAGTTGATCTCGTACAAGTGTGGGATACAAATGTAGGTTCCACAAAGGACTTACCATTGTGTATTCTACCTTGTTGATGATCTCTAATGGAGTGAGCTATTGGCTAATGTTATCTTATGGTTTCCATCACTAGGGTTTGAAGAGCCTGACTTCTAGCAACCCCTGATAAGATATTGGTAGGTGCATGTACTTGATATTCTAAATATATATGAAGTGTTTGGGTTGTCAAAATGTTGTGTACTTGCATAATTGAATTTTATATTATCTCATCTTTGTAATTGAGTAATTCTAGTACTATTTATGGAGGTTAATTTGACATAACATTGAGCTGAGATTGTTAAGTGATTTACAATTATGTATAAGATAAATGAGAAAATTTATTTCTATAATAAATTATTATAAATGCCATTTTTTAGGTCACAATATTCTCATGTGGGAAGTATTTGAGTGTGTATTTTCATTGGATTTATATGGAGATAATTCAAGAGGTATTCCATATTGTAGGTTGTGAGTTAGAATATGGATGTCCATAACATTCATGCAAATAATAAATAAGGAATGATCTATCGATGATGTAAAGATACATGTTTTATTAGCAAGCAATGCTACTTGAGAACCAATTATTTTTTATGGATTTAGCACTTAGTAATATTTTCCACCATAAGATATTCCTTAATGTCTAATGAAAGTATTTATAATCACTTTAGAAAAAAAATAAAGGGATTAATAGACATAAAATTAATACACTTTGGAATTCTTATATACACTTCTAGTAATCACATATCAGGACATTCTCACCATTTTAGGGAGTATTGGTTCAATCTTTGTTTTGTGACCCCCCCTCTGTGTATGGAAATGCTCATATAGGATAATTTTTCCCTTCTATTTTCCATTTTTTCTTGGTCACTGAAATCCTTTGGAGATGTCCTTTCCCTCCAAATATAATCCTGTAAGTTGATGGATATCCTTGACATGAATGGGGTATCTCATGTCGAGCCATAAACTCCTATCATGCACCCTTTTGATCAGTAACTTGGTGCATCACGCAACTTCACCGGTGGTTCCAAACACTGGTAGGTCCTTGAGGTTCATGATCGTTGAGTGGAACAAATTCAAAAATTCATCCTTCGGGATGAACTGCATCTCCCATGTGAGCACGCAGTCCATCTCGCAAAACACGTTGATGTTCATTTGTGGCAACAACATCGTTTACATGAGATCTAGGTCAAGGAGTTTTTTCTTCTCGTATTTTCCTTTGACATCGTGTAGTACCTCAATCCTGGGATCATAGGGCTTGTCTGGTTCTGGTTCTTTCCATACCGAGCCTCATCCTCTCGATATTCTCGACATTTTCACACTGGAGTGCTAGTAGCGACATTGGCTCGGTAACTGGGTAGCAACCGACTTCTCATAATGCACCAGGATGAAGAGACTCAACAGGAGAAGGCAAGTTAGTGAATATAATGTCGTTCATAGAAATCTTGTGGAGTATTATAGCTAAGGTAATAGGATAGACCATTAATGGGTCATTAATGAGAGAGTAATTAGGCCAGCAACCCAATTTATGGGGCGGACGTGTGATGGGACTGGTAATGGGATGAAATCTTCTAGACAAATTTTGACTTTAATGGGTATCTCACTCAACACGTGATCGACGTGAGGGTATTACCTTTTTAATGGTTAAGAATAGTGCTAATATTATCGAAAGGATCTATGTGGACCAAAATTTTTAAGACTTGATGGGACATGCTGACATTTTCGAGCAGTTACCCTAAAAACTACAATTGGAAGTGACATAATTATGAATTAATTGTTAATAAAGTTCAAAGTCTATCCTCCCTTGAACACAAGGATTTTACGATGATTGTGCACATATATCTGAGTGGAATGGAGATGCATTAGATAACATGTTGCAGCATGGCAATGTTGCAAAATACCTAACAACAAAAATGAGAAGGACGTGTCATGGTGCTCCTAAGAACGCTTTGACGTTATTACATAAAACAAAATTCGGCATTGCTACAAAATTCAACAGAAAATCAAAGTATACCTAATCTAAACGCTCCCTTGGATTGGAGCAACCATGACTCTTTTTAAGTGTGGGTAATGTAGCATTTCAAGCATGTTCCATTCACCCACCCTCATTGAAGGAAACCATCCAGTTGCACTATCTTGATCGCACAAGACTGTCGGATCTCAACCACTAAGAATGGTCATAACCAATGCATGTGAAAATTTCTTGGATGTTTCTAATAATGACTGTCATAGAGGAGTATCATATCGCCTTTCATGAGCCTCTTAGTCTTAACGTGTTGATCATGCCAATATTTATTCCTATCTTTTTCCCCGACTGATGAAAATCAACTAGGAATCTTGCTTCTTCAAGTTCATGCAGGTCTGCAATCCTTTGTGCAATGAATGCATCATCCATCATGTATGTATCCTGAGCTATATAGAGACTAGGGGTAGTAAAATTTGCAGGTACCATAACTTCCTTCATATAGACCAATTGAAATGGGGTGTACTTGTGAATCTTATTTGTGGTAGTCTTATAATCCCATAGGACTGTTGGAAATCTATCATCCCAATATTCTCTGTTTGTACAACATACCTTTGTTAGTTCACTTTCTAGAACCTTGTTAAATTCCTCCACTATGCCATTAGCTTGTGGATACTAAGGAATTCTCTTATGGCTTTGGATAATAAATTGTGTCATCAATGTTGTCATTGCGCTGATAATGAAGTGGCTCCCTGTTGGGCTCTAAAGATGTCCTAAAAACAACCTCTATGCATCAACAGAAGGTAGGCACTGGCACAATCATTTTACTTGTTTCCTACATAGGTTCTTACCTTCTATTTTCAATACTGCACCCTCCAGAGATGCAACACCTGCAAAGGGACAAAAATCGTAACAAGGGAATGATAGTCCTTACATTGGGACGAAGTAATGTTGTACTAATTGAGTTGTAGTACTTTGTCAACTATTTAATTTGTCAATCTGAGGTTCATAAACTTACAAATCACACACAAAGTATATGCAGGATTGAAGCGTAACTAATCTAATCTAATGTCGAATCTACAAATGATATTAAATCATTAATATAATGCAGGAATTTAAAACACACTACTTGGAATTGAATTGCTACAACACACGACTGAAATGAAATTGTGTAAATGAAATTAATCTAGGAATGGAAAATTGCATCAAAGGATAAACAAAATGTGAAGAGCAACAAGACGATAAATGTGAGCTCACACTAACAATAAAGAAGTCTCAAATTACATTACAAGAATCAAATCATGAAACAATAATGAAAGCATGAATCAGATTAAGAATCCCTTTCTCCACAATCAAACTTATCTTTCAAATCCTAATGACTACCACTAAATGATTACTCCCTCATGAAGAGAGAGCACTCTCTTTTATACACGAGAGCCTTGAAGATAACCATATAATAATTATAGATCCACTTTTCTCTCAACCAATTTCCCATTATTACAAAATATAATCCCTTCAATACCTCACACATATCTCTCATATATCTTGGATAAGATATGCCAACCAAATCTCCATGATCTTATCCTTGGAATAGGCTTGAATTATCTCCTAAAATCTTGAAATGTTGGAGGAAGTATTCGAGAAGTCCTTTTGAATTAATCCTTCACATATTCCTACACATTACAAAGATCACACATTTTTGAGATATATATGAAAACATGTCGATTTTCTAATATTTAATCACAAATTCCCTTTTAATACTAAAATGAATAAAGTGGAAAATAATAAGGTGAAACCCAAATATATTTATGAAAATGATATCATGAAAGGTTAATGGGGTGTTGAAATGTGAATAATGATGAAGGGAAAGGTGGATGAAAATATGACATTTCTGAGCCCCAACACTCCCTTGATCACTAGTCAGGCTCCTAGGACATCCAAACTAGTCAATAATGTTCTCAAATATAAATCTAGCAACTCTATCTGTTGAACAATCCTAGACTGCTTCTTCTTCATCCCACTGCATAAGATATTTTGTTGCAGTAATAATATATCTATCCTTTGAATGACTTGCGACAGAGTTAATTGATCCAATAAAGTTATCATCCCACCTCTCAAAGGCTTGCAATTCTCTAATCCGTTGAAGAGGTAATTCATCTCTGCGTGATGGCTTCTCTACTCATTGACAATTGTCGCAAGAACTAGCATAAACTTTAGCATCTTTGAATAACGTTGGCCACCATAATTTATCTTGGAGAACCTTTTGTGTTGTATATTTCCCTCCAACATGCCCTCCCAAAAATCCACTTTGGAATTACCGTAGGATATCTTTCCTTTCATGGTTTAGGACACACCTTCTGAGATTGATATTGAGTCCCATCTTATAGAGTTTTCCTGCAATCAGTTGGTAATATGATGCGCGGACCACCAGATGCCTCTTCTGGGTTGCAGAATAATTCTATGGGAAGGTACATATACCGAGGAAAGCAACAATCTCTTCAAGATATTCTGATATGGATTCAATCCAGAACAGGTCTACATTGGGGAGTTGGTCGTCCACTTCTCCTCCACTTTCCCTCGATTCCAATCTTGATAGGTGATCTAGTCCTACATTACATCTTCTAGGTTTGACAATTACCTTGAAGGAAAACTCTTGAAAGAGTAAGAGCCACCTAAAAATCCTTCCTTCAAGTACATGCTTATTTACAAGGTATTTCAATGAAGAATGGTCAGTGAAAAACTTAAAATGAGAACATACTAAGTAGTGTCAAAAATTTTGCAACACATAAATCATGGCCAAACCTTCCCTTTTGGTTGTTGTGTAGTTGTGTTCATCTTGAGACAGTTTTTTGTTGGCAAAGTATATAGGGTGGTCCATATTCCATTCCCTTGGTTGCATTAATATATCTCCTAGTGCAATACCCAATGCGTCCACGTGTACATGGAATTCAATTTCCCAGTTGGGGTATATAAGAATTGGTGCAATGCTGAGGTTTTCCTTGAGTATATCAAATGCCTTGTCACATTCAACCGTCCATTGAAATTCTTTGGACTTCTTCAGTAATTTTTCAAATGGTGTTTTGATACTGGCATATCTTATGATGAACCTATGGTAGTATATTGTGTGTCCAAGAATCAAGTGCAAATGTTTAACACTTTTGGGTGGTGGCATGTTCAGGATAATTTCCACTTTAGTCGGGTCCACCAGGACTCCTTCCCCAAAAAACATGTGGTCTAGTAGGTTGTCGTTTAGTACGTCGAAAATACACTTCCTTAGGTTCATAGATATTTGTAACTCATGACATCTATCAAACATCAACTGGAGTAGCCCTAAGTGCTCCTTCAACAAATTGTATACAGTCCAGTCATCCACATAGACTTCTAGGAACTTGTGTATGAAGTCTCGAAATGATGGAATAGAAATCATGGAGAAGACCGTAGAAGAATTATTTCGGCCAAAGAGTAGTGTGTTGTATGTGAATGAACCCCACTCAGATATAAAAGTGGTATTTTTCTTATCGTCCTCTGAAATTATGACCTAGTGATACCCCAAGAATCCATTTGTAAATGAACATGCTTCTTTCCCCTCAGCCTGATCTAACACCTCATCACTGAAGGGTTTCAGAAATGGATCATGTACATATCTGGAATTCAGAATCCTATAGTCAACAAATACCCGAATGTCCTCGTTACCCTTTTTTCCCTGTATTACTATGGGACTAACCCATTTTTATTCTTCGATTGGAAAGATTAGGCCTCCCACAAGCATTTTGTCTATTTCTCCTTTGACATTTTCTTTTACCTTGGGATTGAGACGATATGGTCTGTGTTTCACAAGTTTCGAGTCAGTTTCTAGCCCGGTCTTCATCTCCCCCATGGTTCCTTTTATGCCTTTCAATTATGAGAAGGTTTTTGGGAACAAGTCCTCATATTCCCGCAATAGACTATGGATAACATTCATGGATTACTCATCCCAGTAATGCCCTATAGAAGCTATATTAGGATGTTCTTCGCTCCCTAGGTTTACCTTCCACAACTTCAGAGGATGGGTATAGGTGCTACTGGTATGACTAGGTGTAGTATCATGTATTTTCCTAATTCCTATAGTTTCTTTGATATTGAAGTTCCTAATTTATTCTAATTCATTAGGTTCTTCCAACTCTTCATCAACTTTAAAATAGGATATCGATATTCCAACAAGGTTGTGACCTCTATTAGACTGAAGTAATTGGACATGTTCCGAACACGCTACTGGGCTTAGTCTAAGTTCACAAGCATCGGTAAATATCACTTCCTGAACACTTACTCAGCTTGGCATACAATTGATGTTCTCTCAGCACTTGCAATACCAATCTTAAGTGATGTTCATTCTCCTCTTCAGATTTAGAATAGACAAGTATGTCATCCAAGAACACTATGCCAAACTTATCCAAATAATTTCTGAATATTCCATTCATTAAACACATAAAGACAATCGGTGCATTGGTCAGTCCAAATGGCACCACTAAAAATTCATAATACCCATACGTGGTCCTGAAGGTTGTCTTATGAATGTCTTCTTCCTTGATTCTTACCTGATGGTATCTTGACCTCAGGTCAATCTTCAAAAATATATTTTCTCCTCTTAGTTGATCAAAGAGGTCATCAGTTCTGGGTAGAGGATACTTGTTCTTTATAATATATGTATTCAGTTGTCGAAATTCAATACACAGCCTCAAATTTCCATCCTTATTTTTGAAAAAAAGTATTGGTGCTCCCCAAGGTGAAACACTTGGACATATGTACCCTTTCTTCAACAATTCCTCCAACTGCATTTGTAATTATTTTAATCATGGTGTGCTCATTCTGTAAGGTGTTTTTTACACCAGGGAAGCTCCAGGCACTAGATCAATTGAGAAATCTATCTCCCTTCTTGGTGGGAACCCTGGTATTTCTTGGAATACATAGTCAAATTCCTGTAGTACCGAGAAATATTCAAGGCTTGTCCCCTTTGTATTTTTTGGCTCTTCCACATGATTTGCATACAATTGGAATCCTTTTCTAAAACATCTATTCAGCTGTAAGGATGAAATATCCCTTATAGAGATGGGTCTTGGAACTCCTTTCACAGTGCTCTGTTTTCCATCTCCATCAAGACATGTAAATGTCTTTCTATGACAATCTAGGACATCATGATGAGTGTCCAACCAATCCATTCCAATTAGAATATCATAAGACCCCAAGGGTATGATATTCATATCAACACTAGTATTCACACCATTAAGACTTATGGAACAACATTTGACCATATCATGGATTCTCCTTTCGCTTCCAGTGGCTAACTGAACCAAACTTGATTTTCCAAGATTACTTTTCTCCAGATGTAATCTATCCACTACTTTAGGATCAATGTAACAATGACTTGCTATCGAATCAATTAAAATAGTGTTAGGCTGGTTTATGATCTTACCTTCCACCTCGATCATATTGGACCGGTATTCTGCTTGTTGATCATCTAAATATGCATAGATTCTTCCCATATCTTCGACTGTTGTAGCCTCTTGGACATTGTGCACAATATTCACTCTGCCCTTTATGTGAGGGCAATCCTTGTACATGTGATCCTCTTTGCATCCCTAACATTGGATAGGTGGTCTTCCCTTTTTTCCCATGGATTCTTCTTTATTGGATTCACCCTTAGCATACTTATCTTGATGATTTCTATTAGGCTGATTCCTATTGAAGAGAGGTTTGGATCCTTTCCTCCTCTTATCAGACTAATCCTTATTCTTATCCTTCCAAGATTTTTTGGTTTCTATTCACTGGCCTTGGTCATACATGTATTTAGCCTTCCTGATGGCCTCAGTCAAGGTCTTGGGCTCATTAAACTAATATTTTATTTATAAAAGACTGGAAGTCCACTTAGAAATATTTGTATTTTCACCTTCTCATCATCAATGAACCTGACATACTTTAACAATTCCAACAACTTCTTCTCATATTCTACCATAGCCATGCTTCCTATACTGAGTTCAAAGAACTCCTGCATTTTCTTGTCATAGAAATGCTCTAAGAGGTACTCCTTCTGGAAGTACTTCTTGAACTTCTTCCAAGTGATCCTACTCTCATTAATATGTTCAACTTGATTCAATTTATCCCACGACATTGCATCTTTCCCATGTATATGGTAGGTGGAAATCCTGGCTTCTAGGTTTGATGAATAGTTATGCAATTGAAAATACCTCCCGAGTCCAAGCAACCATGCTTCAACATCATCTTACTTTCCTTTTTCACCATCAAAGGGGGGTGTCTTAAGCTTCCTCATCTCTCCTTGCAAACTGTCCACTTCCTATCTCCTTCTCTAGTTCCTAACAAGAGACACCTATGGACTGCTTATTGAATATTCTGATGCATAAAACTTTCTTTCTGAGTAAGGAGGTGAGTGGTGTCTATGAGTTCTGCTAGCACTTCCTGAATAACCATCTCTTCCATGATCCTCTCTTCTTTCACGAAACTTGCCTTCTTCCTCTTATTTTGAGTTTCATCCCTTCTTCATTTGCCTCTGCAACTGATTTAAGCTCTGCAACACTCGAGCATTTATCTGACTTTTCTCTCTCATCAGTTTCTAATTGTCTACTTTGTAGCTCTACACTTCTATTTTCAGGATTCTTACAATTTCTATTAATGTTTCTTTCTCTCCTATGCCCTTTCATCCATTGGACTATGTATCTACATTACCAACTCTGGTATTTTGGACTTCATCCTCCTTATCATGGCTGAAGGCTCCCTCACTTTCTTCCATTTCTTCATTATGCATTCTGAGTTGATGTGTTTAAACCCCTTAATTCTGAAAAATGTGCAAGAGACCATTCTGTTACAATTAAGCATATGATAAACAAAATTTTCTAAACCATGTTACAGGTCCCTTTTCTTGTCAATTCATGAAGAACATATATGTATCAATCTGCATCGTATAACACTTCCATGTTATCCCTTAGCCGATACATAATTTAATTTTTCACAGGCACTCCCTTCAAACTACTTCCCCAGGTGACTATGGCTCGAAACCATGGTCAAATCCTTCCTGGCACTTTCTGTGTTATAAATTACTATATCCGAGATCGTGTGGTTGAAAATCAATCAAGGGCTGAGATTGACAGTCAATAGTAATGGCGGGTTGACAACGTGCTCTCTCTTTATCGGAGATCTCTTTCCCTGCAATTTGAAAAGTACTCACCGAAATCTCCTTTAAATCATGGTCATTGATCCCTTGTCTCAACGAGATCAACGACACTGGAAAATAGTGGGCTTTGAAATAGCAGGTTCGCTTATTTTTCCTCCTCTCCCCACAATTGTCGCCCACCGTCGATTTTCCATTCATAGAACGACGACTATCAGTGGGTCCTTCTTCCTTAGCGCCCTGTCCCAATCTCACACTGAAAAGCATTATCACCTTCCTCGCCTGTGACCTTGGGATGTGACCCAGGGCTTACCCTCCTAGCGCTTGGAAACTTCATAACCTTCAGCCAGGACCAGATCAATGATCCTCATCCTCATTCATGATCAATGATTGATATCCACTTCAGGACTCCACGCTTCACGAGTTCAACACTTTCGACCTCCAATTTCCCCTGGAGTACTTCGTACCCAAAGTTCTATATCAGGCGCCACACGTCCACCTCAAATAAATGGCTCTAGTCCACTTCGGGACTTCGGCCTTCAGAAGTCTCAAATTCCCCCACTTTCTTTCTCTTGGAACACTTTCACTCGGAATTCACAATCTCTCAACGTGTTTCCTCCTGCAGATCGATGACTATGAATCACTTCATCTCTTTGGGCTTCAAGAGTTTCAAACTCTACACCTTCACATTTTCTCGGATTTATTTCACCAGAAGTCGACGATCCGTTGATGCATGTCTCTCATAGATCAATGGTTGTGAATCACTTCAGCTCTTCGGGCTTTGGGAGTTTCAAACTCTCTTCCTTCACTTTCTCCCGGAGTGTCGATCCTCCGAACCGCTGCGAGATCTACCGTCGCGTGTCTTATGGGATCAACGAGCGATATGTACTCCGGCCTTCGGGATTTCTCGACCCAACACAAACTATCACATATTTTTCCTCTGGAGTGCCCAGTCTCTGGACTGCAAGATCTGTCACCACGTGGCAAAATACTAGAAGCGGACACGTGGCCCAATCAGGCGAGTGACACATGTCACATTCTAAATGAAATTTCAATATTCCAAAGGTTCAAAACTCGTTGACACGTGTCACACATCCCATGTGTCAAAGTCATCCCAGGTGACTTCGCGAGCCACGTCACTTCAGAATTTCGGGCTTCGAAAGATTTTACGCTTGCACTCCTCAAGTCTCCTGAACTCTGAATTTCTGAACTACTTAGCCTTTTGGGGTCCACATCACCTCCAGGTGACATCATCATGCCCCACCACTTCGAATCTTCAAGCTTCATAACTTCAGGCTTTGGGAGTTTCCATACTAGCACACTCCATTCTCCCAAACTCCGAATCCCCGAACTGGCCAATCTGTCGACGCGTGTCTCCCTTATCAGATGGTCTATATTAAATTTGGACTTCGAGACTTCAATCCTTAAGGAGTTATGTATTTTCACATCTGTATTTCTTCCGAAGTGGTTATCTGTCAGAGTGCAAGATATCCTACCACGTTTCCACTTCAATCAACAGTCTAGATCTACTCCAGGTCTTCGGAGCTTCGTTTTTGATCCCCACAATGCCTCCCCACCATCAATTTCTCTCCAATGAGATCTAACGGTTGTGACATAACCATTTATTTTCCTTCATAGCAGGACCCTTGATCACTTTCCCTCCGATCCAACGATATCGGATCTCTCTTGCTCTCACAGTGGTGATCGCTCCCAAATTCGAAAGGGACGATCATGATCCTTTGAACCCTTACAAAGGATCTCTGACGTTCTATCTCCTCGGTAGATTCTGCAACGCCATTCCTCCTGATATTTTCACTTCATGGTTAGAAGTCGATCTCAACAATGAGACTCTGACCAATAGACCCAACCCATATTGGCCCGGTGTTTCAAACATAATCTATGATACCAATCTGTGACATACCCCGCCACCCACAGGCTGGGGTACACTACCTCAAGCCCACCCTTGGACTTCTTTCTCTTACTGATACCTTTTTAAATTAATAAGTATGCATAAAATAAAATATCTAATGAAATGAAAAATAATGTGTATTTCTATGAAATACCTTTCCAACGGGCTATCACGTGCCTAAAACGAAGGTCGTATGCAAAAGTTATGGCCCTAGGAATTTGAGGTACCAAATTACACCAACTTACCTATAGGGCCCACATAACTTTTGGTGTTCCATTTTCTAGGGTTAGGTTTTTGGATGTATAGGCTTTTGGAATTCCTGAGTAATATCAAAAAGGCCTATGGAGTCTCATTTTAATCCATTCTTCTCAGACGGATGCATGTAGAAGCCACATCTCTTCTTAGAGATAGCTACCACCATTCGAGCAAGTTTCAGTTCTACAGTTTTACAATTTCAGCCTATTTCATTATTTAATATAAGATATTGTTCATTGGATATTTGTGTTATTCTTCCTATCTCTATGTTTATTGTATTCATTCTGTTAATCAGTTCGTTTCACTCCTAAATCTGGATTAGTGGTATCCGAGTGATCTTCTCTTCATTTGTTTTTCTTCGTGCATGTCCCAGACAAGGTATGGGTACAAAAGGTTGGGACTCGAAACAATTGCGCCATTACCAAATTGGTCCTACCGAGCCCGACAACAATCCATGGGAGACAAAAAGAAAGATGACGGAGCAGGAGATCTTATTAAAATGTTTCTCAAGGAAGCCCTCATGCAACAAATGAATGAAATGATGCACAACTTCGTGCAGACCCTTCAATGGTTTCCCACGAGAGAAGTATATTAATCAAGTGGTCATGAAACCCCCTTCAAGGTACAAGTAAATTTTGATATTCCATTATTTGAAGGACTGATAGATGCGGATGCTATAGATAAATGGTCAAATTTGCTCGAATGATATTTTTTGGTCCACAATTTTTCTGATAGGGAAAAGATCACTTTTGCACTCCTCAATGTCATTCCCCATGTTAAATATTGGTGGGATACTTACTCTGAGCAAAGGGCAGTGGATGAATCTGCAATTTTTGTGGTGGCCCCTACATGGGATTCCTTTCAGGACACCATTAAATAACATTACTACCCTGTTGAAAGATACGAGGACTAGTACACCAGATGGACCACCCTACATCAAGAAAGGGACCAGACATTACCAGACTTCACTAATATTTTCCATACCCTATGCACCAAATTGGGTATCAAATATTATGAGCATCATCTAGTGCTCAAATACCATGACTGTTTACATAGATACATTCATACAGAAATGGATTTCCTAGACATTGCCTCATTGGGAATGACCTATAGATAAGTTGTCAAGATCTAGCAGAAATTTAAGAAGAAAGGACGAGAGTTTGGATCTGCAAACCCCTCATAGCCGAAGCAAGGAAAAGGAAAACCCAACCCACATAGTAAGCGACCAAGTTGAGATGACCACCCTCAGGACAATCCATCCAAGCTGTAACATAAGAAGGGAAATGAGAAGATGAAGAAGGACACAGGAAACTGGTGTGAGTACCATAAAATTCCTTGGCACAACACTGACAAATGCCGCTCCAAGAAGTCCCTCGTGGTCAAGCTGAAGGCTTCTGAGTCAGAGGTTGATTCTGATTCTAAGTCAAATCGTGAAGGAGGGAAGTGGATTATTGATGTTGAAACCAGTGCCACGGTCACTACCACCGAATTCCAGCCTAGTGAACCAAAAGAACAAGAGGAAGGAAAATGCCTCTTTCACTCGCATATGACGGTCAAGGGGGCTTTGATTGATTTCATTGTCGAAAGCAGTAATCAGAAGAACCTGATTTAGATAGAGGTCATCAAGCGGTTGAACCTGCCAACGACACCACACCCGTATCCCTACACCATCGGTTGGCTTCATCAAGGGATAGATCTTCGTGTCAGCTAACAGTGTTGTTTGCCCTATGACATCAATCCTTTCAAAGATGAGGTACTGCGTGATATTTATCCCCTTGAAGTTTGTGATTTTATTTTAGGACAACCATATTTATGGAAGCGTCATGTTGTGTATGAGTCTAGACCCTGCAGTGTTATTATTACTTTGGGTAGACAATTGTACAGGATCCCAGAGGTGGCATTTCCTAATGTTACTTATTTAATATTTTCTAAGAAATGCAGTAAGGTCATTTCACCGACCGGGAAGTTCATCTTCTTTGTGATCCGTGCTCACAATAAGCAGAAGGTCATTGCCACATTTGTGGCCTCTACACAATGCCTCTATTTGTAGTAGAAGAAATTGGATGGGATCATGGAAGAATACAAAGAAATCTTTGTCTCACCTACAGGGGTACCGACACACTGCCAATTCAAGCATCCAATTGATATGACCCCCGACGCACCTCTACCTAATGGACCAATCTATTGGCTCTCGCTGATGGAGAATAAAAAAATTAGGCATCAGATCTAAGAGCTTCTTAAGAAGGGGCACATCATACCCATATCGTCCCCTTGCGGAAGCTCGATTGTACTAGTGCAGAAGAAGGACAGGACTTGGCGACTCTACATTGATTACAGAGCCTTAAACAAAATCACAGTCAGGAACTTCTACCCCATTCCCAGGATTGATGACCTTCTTGACCAACTCAAGGGGGAAACATTCTTCAGCAAGATTGAACTAAATTCTAGCTACCACCAGGTTCCCATTGAACAAACTAACATCTGGAAGACAACCTTCAAGTCTAAAGAAGGTCTCTACGAATAGCTAGTCATGCCCTTTGTCTTAACAAATGCACCAACCACGTTCATGAGGTTGATGGACAATGTATTGAGACCCTTCACCAACTCCTTTGTGGTAGTATATTTGGATGGCATCCTCATCTTCAGCAGAACGTGGGAGGAGCACATGCGGCATATTTAGAAGGTTTTGAGCACCCTGTGGCAGCACAATATTTATGCCAACTTGGAAAAATGCTCTTTTGGCATGAACATGGTCCAATACCTAGGATACATTGTTGATGTGAATGGGGTACATATTGATCTAGCTAAGTTCCAATTCATCTGTGACTGGCTAGCCCCAACCACACTAACCGAGCTTTGGAGCTTCATGGGACTAGCCAATTTTTACTAGCAGTTCATTTAAGATTCTCCCATTTGCATGGGCCCTCATTCAGGTGACCAAGGGTGGTGGTAGGGGAAAGTTCGTGTGGGGGAAGGAGAAACAACGAGCATTCGAGGAGCTGAAACATCGTTTGTGCTCATCTCCAACACTCTCCTTGCCCGATCTGCAACAAGCATTCAAGATTAAGACTAATGCTTCTGACTATGCTATGGGCATACTTCTCACTTAGCACGGGAATCTGGTGGCATACCATAGTGAGACAATCTCCGATATTGTCCGGAAATACCCCACATATGAAAAGGAAATGTATTTCATTGTAAAAACATGTCTTCAATGGAAACATTACATTCTGGGGAAAGATATGATCATTCACATTGATCATAGGCCTCTTTAGTTCATATAGACACAGGAGAAATTGTAGAACGATTGCCATCAAAAGTGGTCCACCAACCTGAAACAACTCCATCTCAACATCAAGTACAAAACATGTATCTCCAATCATGTCACTGACTTCCTTAGTCGGCCTCCTGAGGCTGTACTCACCACTGTGTTGCATTCCTATGGACATGAAACATCAAAGTGGCCCCAATTGTACCGACAAAATCCAGACTTTGCCACCACATATCCGCTCTTGGGTATAGGCTCCACTGACACTGATTTTCACATTCAGGAAGGACTCTTATGCCACCTGGGCCATATCTGTGTTCCTACAAGCGAGCGTGCAAAGTTGATTTGGGAAGATCACTACAGTCGGGTGGCAGGACATTTTGGCGTAGAGAAAATTGTGTCCATTCTTTAGAAACATTTTTATTGGCCAAAAATTTGACAAGACATCTACAAGTATATCAAATATTTCACTACGTGCACCATTTCCAAGGCATCCATCAAGAATCAAGGCTTATACACCCCTCTTCCTGTTCCCGATAAGTCATGGGAATCCATCTCCATGGATTACATGTCTGGTTTTCCATCCACCAAGAATGGAAGTGACTGCATGTTTGTGGTCGTTGATCGGTTTTCTAAGATGGCCATCCTCACAGCCTGTAAGAAGAATGTCACAATGACAGATACTACGAAGATCTTCTTCGAACGAGTTTAGGTTCACTTTGGGATGCCACATACCATCGTCTCCGACCACGACAACAAGTTCCTCAACACCTTTTGATCAAATCTCTAGTCTCTGTTGGACACCAAGCTCACAAAATCCAATTCTGTCCACCCCCAAACCGATGGCCAAACTGAGTTCGTCAATCGGTTGATTGTGCACGTCCTGCGCATGTACAATTCTAAGCATCCTCGTACATGGGACGAGAGTCTCCCATATGTCCAACACAAATACAACATGGCTCTCTATAGTTCCACCGACCATATCCCATTTCAAGTGTGGGATTCCAACCCTTGGGCCCCATTGATGTTGCACTTCCTCTTGCCACCACACAAACAGATTGTTCCCCTGATTAGTCTGCGATCGACAAAGCCACCAGATTCATTGAGCAGATTCATCACATCCACCAACAAGTCCAGGAGATTTTGTATAAATCCAATGCTAAGTACAAGCAACGCCATGATAAACACAATGTACCACACCAGTTTCAGGTTGGCGAAAAAGTCTGGTTACATTTGCAGAAGGAGCGTCTCATCGGGCCCCATTGAAAGCTTCGCCCACATCGTTATGGGCCTTACACTATCACCAAGGCTGTGGGTAGCAATGATTTTGAGCTCAACACTCCACCCTTCCTTGGTTTGCATCTAGTATTCATTGTGGACCTCCTTCGACCATATTTTCCACCATTATTGGACACCTCTGAGATCGTCGAATAACTGACACCAATAAATATCAACCCTGACTGCATGGAACAAGAATCCACCGATTATATTATGGACACACATGTCAAGGGAACTCACCAACAATAGATCCATCTTTATCGGGTTGTCAAGACATGGCAACTCCTACACCAAGGAAAGTGGATCGCCCAAGGAAAAATCCAGCAGAAGTTTCCTCACTTGATGGGGGAACTGAATGCACTGGATACCATTGCTTCCTAAGGAGGGAGGATTGATCTAGGTGGATATTGGTGGCCACCCACATATTCCAACTGGCTCCTCGTGTCCGGTTTTTATTCAACACATCTTTATGTATTCCTTTATAATTGTGAGTTATACACTTCTTGGGTTGTCTAAAGCCTCATAGATTCTCCAGGTGGATACAGGTGGCCTCTCGCCTAATCCAACTGGCTTATTTTGTATGTTTTCATGTCAGCACATCTTGTTGTACTTCCAGGGATGTTTTGGGCCCCTAAACGTTGTTTTTTTGACTCGCCACCATCAGACTCTAAACGGAGTTAGAGTCTAACGACGGAATGTGGAGTTCTTTGAAATACCTTTCCAACAGGCTATCACGCACCTAAAACGAAGGCCGTATGTAAATGTTATGGACCTAGGAAGTTGAGGTACCAAATTATACCAACTTACCTATAGGGCCCACATAATTTTTGGCATTTCACCTTCTAAGGTTAGGTTTTTGGATGTCTAGGGTTTTGGAATTCATGAGTAATATCAAAAAGGCCTATGGAGCCTCATTGTAATCCATTATTCTCAGATGGATTCAGGTAGCAGCCACATCTCTTCTCAGAGATACCTACCACTATTCGAGCAAGTTTCAATTCTGTAGTTTTAGAGTTTCATCCTATTTCATTATTTAATAGAAAATATTGTTCACTGGATATTTGTGTTATTCTTCCTATCTCCGTGTTTATTGTATTCAGTCTGTTAATCAGTTCGTTTCGCTCCTAAATCCGGATCACTTATTTTTTTTCTTTTTATATTTTTTCCTTTGCGAAAAGATTATTTCTCTTTTACACTTTGTATGAGATTTCTTAGTTTACAATTCTCTTTTACATTCCGTATGGGATTTCTTAGTTTCACCTGGCTGAGTCACTTTTTCTCACGTATGCATCCATTGTTCTCATGTATCGATTTCCACTGGAATGATTAATATTTTAGCTTCGGTTCCAAGTCTTCCATGGAAAAGATTGCACACACTTTTTAGGCTTTAGAGAATTACTGTAGCTAATTTATAAAATTTATTTTGATCGACATGGTATAAATCCAATTTATACTTGCTATTCAATTGAATCAAAGACAACTTTCCAATACATATAGGCTCGAAGCCACTACAACATACTTATTATGAGTGTAACATGCCATTTACGGGAATTGATCTCGAGTGGGGAGGATAACAATCATTCCTCGCAACCATCCAAACTAAACCCAATTTGCATTACAACAATATTATTATCTTGAAGCCATTACTTTTATTATTATAACAATTTATAGTAAATAAATTATATAAAATTTATTTTAACTTTAATTCTATTTCATATTAAAAAAATATTATAAAATTATTTCATATTAAAAAGATATTATAAAATTGTTTTGATGTTTTAAAAATCCTCATAAAAAATTAGACATATACAAATCTATTTTTTTATATATAATTTTTACAATATAATAATTAAAAATTAACATTTTGTTAATCCTTCAACATTACAAACTTATTTCTTTTTTATTTCAATATATAATTTTTACACATAAATATTATATATCTCAAATATATAGAACTATTTTTTTGTCATTACAAAAATATACATAAAACAATTGTTATACTACATTAATCATAATATGCAAATACATGTTGTGTATATAAATTATAAAAAATATGGTGTTGTATCTATAAAATTGGAAAGGGGATTTGTGACTGATCTTTATATTTAATTATGATGTGCATTCAGGCATACGTGTGGTCTTTGGACCCAAATTTGCAAACAAAGGTATTCTTTGGGTTCTCATTGAGATGGTGCTCAACTAGAATCAAGTTATATATGTTTGGCTCGTACTGTTTTTATCGACTTTCCATGTGTTAACAGATGTTCGTGGAATTTATAGGTACTTGATTGATTTTAATTCAACAAGATGTTAAATTAACGTTTAGTGCACCTCTCACCGATAACTTAACTTAGCCAAATTGTTGATTTTACCCAAAACTTAGTGGTGAGCTAATTAATGATGTAGTTTAGTGACCCTAAATAAGGTTGCATAAACATTTTCAACTATGTCATAGCCATTCAAATCATGATCAACTATGTCATAGCCATTCAAATCATGAGGTCCAAGGACGAAGACTAGGATGTGTGTAAAGCATAGGATGCGAGAGAAATAAAACTTGCGAAGCAAAACCAACGTGATGATACAAGTGTTATAGCTATCATGAATATGTTAGATAATAAAAAGATAAAAATTATGTCTAGTCAATATTAATCGAGTGAGTGGCACATAATCTTAAATTAATCATAAAAAGAATAGGGAGCAAAGTATACTTGACAAGACTTGTTTAAAATTTAACATGGGTTCCCACGTTAATTGATTTGTGGAATGTTGAGGCCTCTGATCCCACATGATTAGTTTAGGTTGTATTTCATTTACATTCTACATGCATTTCATTTATTACATTGTAAAAACCTTGAACAATGCATCGGGTTATAATCGGTAAAACCTTAAAGACACAATTGAGTTGGGACATGATTTCGAAGGTTCACCATACAAAAAAAAATGAAGGTATAATTGGTCTTTTTCATTGGGTGGAACTATGATGTTGATAGTTTCCAACAATAACAGATTGTTGGAATTTTGGCCTTAGCCATTGTTCCAAACCCCATAGGTCTTGTAGAGAGCATATAGATTCATCCATTCCTCAAAGTTTTATCGAGGAAAAAACAAAATATAATGCAAGCATTGAAAGATTCCTCACATAATAAACAACCTTCATATTTTGTTTATTCCTCAAATTACAAGAGTGAAAATGGTGGTCAAATCAATAGGAAGAAAAAATCTCTAAGAATACAAAAATGATCCAAGCCTCTTACCAACTAAATAAACATTTGGAAGGTGTTGGTGTTGATGCATATATGCCAGGGAACTTGGTGCCGATATGATGATTGGCCTACATCTAGGCCTTTCCCCATTATATGAGAGATTTTCTCATATTTTGACTACATTTTCATGATTTGTCCCTCTAAAAAAAGAGAAAATATAGACTTATATATAATATCAAAAGTGCACATTCCTTTCTAGGGAGAAGTTGCATCGATACCTTTTCTTGGATCTCATTATAGGAAAAATGATTATGGAAGATTGGAATCATGAAATTTTCTACGTCTAACTATAGTATATGCTTGAACTCATCATGAAATTTAAAGGATTATGTATACATGGATGGTCATCTACTCAAACATAAGAACATTGTAGGATTTATTCATAAGTCATGAAAACAATCCAAAAATGCAATTTTTTTTATCTATTGAGGTGGTTATGACATGGAAAGCTTCATGTCTAGGATTGTGAAATTATATGTTTGTGTGGATACAATTTAAAATTTGTTTGTTGCAGATGAGTTGTTAGTCGAATATTGTTTTCCTAGTTCTATACATCTGAAAGCAAAAACAAACATCTAGTGTTCCATTAGAGGTGCCAATGGGACACAAGAAGAAGGAAACAAAACAACATTTTATAACTTTACAACTTTATGAGTTTGTAGTGACAATTTGTGTTGATGGAATATTGAAAGAGTCAAATGTTTAATTTAAAATATTTATTTAATAAAATATGTATTTGCAACACTCTCATGGAGGTATATTATCATCATATATATTTTCTATCTAATTTATTGGAAATTATAAATATAATGTATGTTTGTTCATATGGTATCCATTTTTACAATAATGATAAAGGTGATGTTATTATCATTATTGTATATCTTTAGGATGATATAGGAAATGATGAACATGTGACTACAACACCTCTTCCATTTCATCATACTATTTCTTCTTGGAAAGTGAGAACCTCATATATATGCTAATTGTTTCCAAAGAAGGATATAACAAGCTTTTGAATGTGCCTCCTTTATATGATCACTTCCTAATTTAAATACTATTGTATTTGATATTGAGGGTTCAAGTGGCATTGAGAGAAATGAACAACATGGGGTGAACAATGTGAATATGAATAGTGAAGATGAGATTATACATCATACACACATTATGAACGAAATGTTACATAATGTTGTTGAGAGGAAATACATTCATGTAATAGATAAACATGAGTAAAATATGAATGGAGTAATGGTATATCATTGCATTGAACCAAAGTATTTTGCGCAAGTTACAAAAACACCACTTTCTACAGTGGTCGATAATGCAAATTTCTCTAAGCTCATTAATGTTCTAATACTTCGTAATTTGAAAAAAAAATATGGATGGTCATGTAGTATCTTTACATATTTATTAAAGCATAAAATTTAATGTATACTATAATATAGTGTTCTTTACAAGTTCTTTAATCTTGTTAGTTTTTAATTGGCAGTTAGTTGTTAGTGTTAGTTTGAATCAATTCGTTGCAGGATACATTGTTTTCATCACACAACATACTTCCTATTACATGTAAAGATGCTAAGAAATTGTTGACTAATTTGGTTATTGATTACAAACTTGAAGTGTGGAAAACATTATATCGTATACAAAGTATAATACATTGACAAGTCTGTGTCCAAAATGAAAAATAAATCACTACCACTTTAATGTTAAGGAAAAAATGTCCCATAAAAAGTATTACACTACTTTCCCATAATTCCAAAATTGTAATGTATGTTTTATTTTAAATCTTTATTTGATTATACGGATTGGCATGAAAAAAATATGAAAGTAGTGTTGGAATTACATGTGTTAAAGGTACATATTACTAAAACATGTAATTAGTAATATGATTCATATTACATATTATGTACCTTTATGATTCATATATTACATATTAATATTACATATTATGATTCATATTACATATTACATAATATTTAGTAATATTTAATAATTAGTAATATTATATTTACTAATTAGTAATATGATTCATGTGTTATATTACATAATATTTAGTAATATTTAATAATTAGTAATATTATATTTACTAATTAGTAATATGATTCATGTGTTAAAGGTACATATTACAAATTTGGTTATCATATAAATTAGTTTAGAATTCTAAATTCATCTCTTATAATATTATTACCATATTCTAACCAATTTGAGGATGCATTTCTTCAGTATATATGTCCAATAGCTATATGTAGTTGCATTAGTTTCACAAAAATTTATTTCATGTCATCAGATGGTTATCTGTATTTGGAAGGTTGTTTTTGTTATGAGCCTTAACCCTAAAAATTAAACTACTAAGAATTATATTAGAAATACTAACATTTTATTTAATATCAAAATCATTAAGGTATGTAAACATCTTATAATAATACTTTTATGAAAGGATTCCACTCTTGTTCACTTTCCTCTTAGGTATTTATTCTACCTAATGGAGATTCATTACAGAGTCAATTGACCAAGTATCTAGGTATCTTTTTCATATCTTGGTCAAATCCTCAATTTCTAATGAATGTTTGGGTTAAGTCCTCAATTTTGGTGGGTCCTTGATTGACGAGGGAATAAATGAAGAGTTGAGGAATATGTCGAACACTCTAATGTACAAGCAATTGTATAAATTGTTGCATATGTGACATTTTCCTATATCTAAAAAAAAGTTATAGAGACAAAAACAAAAAGGAATAAGACCATTTAAGAAAAATGGATACACCACATTGAATCTTGAATAATAAAACAATATCATCCAAGACCAACTATTTAAACTCACCCACCTACCCCTAAATATATATATGTTTTTAATGTATTCAAAATACCATTTAACAAGTTTTACTACTGTTACTAATCCATATTAATAAATTTTAAATATAGATCTCATCCATGAAAAACTCAAAATCTCTACTAACAACCATCCTTGAAAAATCATTTATCTTTTTCAATACTCTTTAAGCCTTAATGAACTTAGAATGTCAACATTATACTTTATACATAGTTTAACATTAAACTATTTAAAACATCACTCCAAAGAACTTTTCAAAAAATCTATCCTTACTCTTGATACATAATTTTGTTATAAAATCTCCATATTAATTATCTAGAACCACCATTTGAAAAAAGTTTCAATTGTTTTGAAAATAACATGTAAATAGAAGAACAACAAATATTATTTTGTTTTCGGGAAACGAACAAAACGTTTGTTTCTTCATTTGAATCTTATGATCTAATGTAATTTGATGATATGGCAATCCAATTGAGTGTTAACATTTATTTTCAATAAACTTATTATAATTAAAAAAAAATCATAAAAACAAAAATTATATGTGAGTGGGTAATGTATATGTATGAAGATTGTTGTAATAAGGTTGTATAAGAAAGTTATTTTCAAGTTTATGAATATTGAAAACTAGTTAGAAAAAATTAACTGCAATATTAGAGTCAAGCAAGGTTTTCCCTTATCCCCTATCTTTTTTGGCATACACATTGACAAGTTACAAGATCGTTTGGAAGAAGAAGGTTATTCCGACCCAATTCTCATGGGCATAGTCATCATGCTTCTTCTTTACATTAATGATATCGTTCTTATGGCGAGGAGTCACCATGATCTTAACAAACAACTTAGAATCCTCAAGGATTTCTGCTCCAATATTGATATGATTGTTAATACTAGAAAAAAAATGTCGTGATAATTAAATCCAACAATATCACCTACGATACTTTTGTATATGAAAAAGAAAACTTGGAGGAAGTCCCTTCATACAAATATCTCAGAATCGATAATCATCACAAGCTCAATTGGAATTATAGCATTGAGAAAATGATAAATGGATGGTGGAAAACTTATTGTGGGCTTGAAAACAATTGTAAATCAACTGGTCTTTGGTTATGACATAAGATGGTTATGACATAAGAAAAAATCCTCTGTGAGACTCTTGTTACACCTATTATTTTACATGGATATGAAGTTTGGGGTTGTATTATCTCTAGTGACTCATGGACAAAGATATCTATCTGATCCAAAATAATTTTACAACCTATAATCTCAAAATTAAAGGAAATACACGATATCCTATCCTCCTCACATGAGCAATCATTTCCCATATTGAGACAATGACCATGACTATATACCTAACGTATAAGAACAAGTTAAACAACATGGAAGACAATAGGCTTATGAAAATTGCTTCAAACTTGAGTCAAAATTACCTTCAAATCAAGTGGGGATGGTACAAGGATACATAGTCTTGGCTAAACCATTAGAGAATAAAGGAAGAGATCATACTGTAGAATAAAGATAATATTAAAAATATTACTACAACAAAATTGAAGGAGAAAATGTGGTGCCATAAAGAGTTAGAGGGAAGAATAAAATTGAGATATTATAAGGAGGCAATCAATCATAATCTAGAAGATCAAAATTATATCTCTGTTTTGACAAGTGTAAAGAAGAAAATAAGAATCGCTAAAATAAGAACTACTTCTCATTAGCTCCATAGTGAAACTGGACACTAGTAAATTCCCAAAATATTGTGGGATGAAATGGTCTATCACTTTTGTCACACTAAGAAAGTTTAAGATGAAGAACACTCTCTTAAAATGACCGACATAGATTAAATCTCAATTTCAAAATATTTGTCACACTACCAACAATCATGACCTTTTAAATTAGAAAAAGTATGGTGATCTTGGAACACTTCTCTTAATACTTTTCAAGTAAAAAAATAAAATTTTAAAAAATTCCAAATAATTCCTTACCTTTTTAAGATCTAATAAATCAATTCAATCTCAATGGATCATATAATCGTCGTCATCATCAGCATCATAAATTTAACTTTCTTATTTTAAATTTTAAATCACGATTTCATTCTTATTTTAAATCTTAAATTATGGTTTCAATAAAAATAAATAAAAAAAAATTGATTGCAATTTCTTAATAATATTTAAAAAATAAATAGAAATATCTTATTATGTTATTTTTATTCAAACATTATATCCACCTCCATATGTCCATTTAATCATTACATCAATAAAAAGAAAAGAAAAAAAAATCTACAAGGTGGATATGAATATTTTATTGTTTTGTTGTTATAATCTTCACACGGTAACCTTCGATAATGATAACATAATTCTTTACGAAGTTCAAATTTGATTTGATTCTTAAAAATTATTATAATTTTAAATTAATTATCATGAATTTATATAAAGAAAAGTAGAAGGTCAAATGATAATGATAACATAATTCTTTACGAAGTTCAAATTTGATTTGATTCTTAAAAATTATTATAATTTTAAATTAATTATCATGAATTTATATAAAGAAAAGGAGAAGGTCAAATAATTAGTATAAGATCTTGTCCACCTCCATACTTCCCTTTAATCATTACATCATGAAAAAGTCTACAAGGTGGATAGGAATATTTTATTGTTTTGTTGTTATAATCTTCACATGATAACCTTGGATAATGATAACATAATTCTTCACAAAGTTCAGACTTTATTTGAATTTTAAAAACTATTATAAGTTTAAATTAATTTAAATTTAAAGTTGATTTGATTTTTAAAAATTTTACAATTTTAAATTAATTATCATGAATTAAGATAAAGAAAAGACTTTATTTGATTTTTAAAAACTATTATAAGTTTAAATTAATTTAAATTTAAAGTTGATTTGATTTTTAAAAATTTTACAATTTTAAATTAATTATGATGAATTGATATAAAAAAAGGAGAAGAAGGTCGAGACATTAATTTTTTAATAATTATTTTTATTAATTAAAAAAATTATTATATATGTTTTCTCCATATTTTTTAGTATATCTTTGATTCTTTCTCAGTGTCTTTGGAGTTTAGGAACTAGTACGAAACGTATTCAATTGGATGAGAATTGTTTTGGGATATTTGGAGCTTTTGGAGAGCTTCAACATCAAGAAAATAAAAGTTTGAGAACTAGTTTTAGAAATAGAGAAGTTTAAATTAAAATGTAAATATTTTTATTCCATTATTACAAATATATAATTTATTATTAATATTTTCATTATATTTATTTAAAATATAATACTACTTAATATTACTCACTTTATAGTTGCGGATATGAAAAAAATTTAATGCATGTATGTTTTCGTTCAAGCTCATATTAAAGATTAAACATGAAAGTCAGATAAATCAATACCCTATTCATGAAAAACATTTTCTCCAATTTATTGCTGTTGTCAACTAACAATATTATTGACTTTTAAGTAGTAGTATTTAGCTTTTTTCCAATCAGAACAAGAATAATGCTTCAAATTTACAAAGATGTTAGAAATTTATATATGTAATGTTTAATTTTAAAAAGATGTTAAAATTTTATATATGTATTTTCAATTTTCTTTCTCATTTTCTAATCAAATCTTTATGGATATTAAAGTTTCAATATTGTGTTAAATACATTCATATAATTATTAGCACAAATTAAATTAGTAATCTCATATTGTAGTTGTTGTATTAGGAGCAACTTTGTTCTGATTAACATTGTAAATATCATTGTAATCTAAAATAATTTTTATATTTTTTTAATATATATTATTGCCACTCCCAACTTCACATTTAGTAATTTCATATTGTAGTTATTGCACTTGGAGCAACTTTATCCTAAATTAACATTGTAAATATCATTTTAATCTAAAATATTTTTTATATTTTTTTAATATATATTATTGTCACTTCCAATTTCACATTTAAGAAAAACTTCAACTAATTCAAAACACTCTCATCCACCCAATATTCCCACTTTCCAGAAACTAAACTAATAGAACATAGTTATATATAAAATTTATTTATTATTATAAACTACATCTCTCACTAATATATATTTTTTTATAAAAAATATTTATATAATAGAAACGAATACAAAACTCACATATTTAAACACAAATTTCTGGATCACCCCAACATTTGCACAAACTATAATAATATATCAAATATTTCCAAAGCTTCTATCTGGTAGCACTAACTACCTGTAAAACGCTCTAATTACCAAAGCCCAATTAGAACATGACAGTATGAAGACATTTGCACAAACTGTAATAATATATAAAAGAGTACCAGTATTTTTACAAGAGAACGTTGATTAACGTATTACTGCGAACGCAACATAAATGAAAACTTGACCATATCATGAAATATGCTTTGACGCAACAGGAATTATACAGACATTAATACTGTAAAATGTAAAATACAAGATAATGGGCTTCAAAATACTATAAATTAGATGAAGGGCTTTCAACTTCTATTGTCAGAGGCCTCTGTTGAGCATGCTCTCCATCCTCTTTATGGATTTCAACCTCTCCGCCGCCAACTTCCTCTGCATTCCCTCAATGAAGTCCTCAGCTTCTTTGTCCACATCCTCTACATCAGCATCCTCAGTCGATGGTTTAACACCACGACTGACTTTAACCTCATGACTAACCACACCTGAATCTGCAGCATGGAATTCTCCAACTTTGGCAGAGAGCTGCACGGTTGTATGGGCCTGACAGAAATTACTGCTCGTCTCCTCATGACTATCTTTAGATCGCCACCCTCCAAGCAGCCATGAACTCCAACCAGAATGATGCTGCTGCTGCTCTGAATTGTTGTGTTGAACGTGAGCCTCAGATAATTGAACTCTGGATCTGGTTGCCATAACTGCCACAGATTTTTTTTAACCTCAGACAGCTAATAACTACAAATATTGTTTAGGCCTGCATGTCTATATATATAACCATAAATAGCTTAAATTCTAAGCACATCAAAATAAATAAGTAATTTTGTATGGCAAGTTGTATACTTTTCATATTCCCCTCTACTCAACTTATTCTTGCAGTAGCACAAGAGTTTGCTCTCCTTACATAACGATCATCTTACCGCCTCATATTCCTACTTACTTCGGACAGCAGTCTTACTCTTTAGGGATATTTTGTAAGACTAATTTAGCAATTTAAGATAAGCATAAGATTAATTCAATTAAGAATAAAACGGAAAAGGAACGGAACAGAACAGCGAAGAAAAGTTAGAAATCATACTCTTTAGGGATATTTTATAAGATTAAGTTAGGAATCTTAATCTCACTGTTTATGGATATTTTATAAGATTAATAAGATTAATGCAATTGAGATAAAGATAAGATTAATTCAATTAAAAATAAAACGGGAAAGGGAAGAAAAGATAGGGAAAGTTAGATCTAATTAGAGTCATTGTAAAAGTTGACATTTTATTGGATTCTTTATTTTTCTCTTACCATGTTGTTTTATCATTGAACCACATTTTTATTTTATGAATTGTCATGTTGTATGTTGTAGAGATATATAGAAAATAGGAGAGAAGACATTATTGATGACACACAATACTATTTTATTATAAATTACATTTTTACACATAAAGATAGCTTTATTATATAGAGTTTTTGATATCTAACAATTCATAACAATAATGGAAATATTATCTCCAACACCTCCCCTTAATGCTTATATTATTGAAAACAATATTGAAATCAAAATAAACACATTTTTGAACTTTGATCTCTGTCTCCTATGGTATTCATTAACATCTCTATCCACTCTGAAATCTCATAGACTATGCTCTTTCTCAACCATCAATTTCGAGCTACCACTTGATCCGTTTAAGATACAATCGCTTCTGACCATCAATGAGGTATTTGTAGAACCGACGATTCTTGACTACCCTGAAAAATAGTCTTGATATTGAATCACTCTATGAACATACTTCCATCTGTCAAATACACAACGAGCTATGTATTTGTTATTTATATAGGAGAGTAGTTTAAATACTGAGTATATCCAACAATCAATCTTACAAAGTGACCTATTTCACACATACAATGATCACAAACTCTACACATAACTAGTAGCAGTGGTTCTTAGGTCACTGCATCCTCCAAGAATCACAAGTTGTAACATATTGTAGGCATAATCAAACCAGTGACATGTTCTTCTCACACCAAAGAAGGTCAAGAATCACCAACTTAAATTATGTTACTATGTTCTATGAGCAGCCTTTCATCATATAATTTTACAAAAGCTCTACAATAAATGAAACTAATGCTACTGCCAATTGAAAATAACAAAAATCACACTTCAAGAAATTGTTCTATGCTTGGTTTGCATTCATGACTCTCAACATATCTCACATCGTCGAAGACAAATTTGAGATCTTCAATTCATGGAGTCATAACCATTGTTGCATTGTTGTTTGCTGTCAGATTTCAAAGTGCTCAGTGAGATTTTAATAAATATCTCAAATCCTCCATGGTAATCACACTTCAAGTCACAATCTATCAACAGATAAAACCAGAAGATGATCTATACCACATATCGCATAACAAATACAGGTGGGCAACTTTAGTCCTCTTTACAATAGTGGCTTTCAGGTCACAATCTATTAGTAGATCAAACCATAAGATGATCTAGACCATATATCACATAACAGATACAGGTGGGTGGCTTCAGTCCTCTTCACAATGGTGGGTCCCTTATACATAGGTGATGACTCTCATGAGTAACCGGTTGTAATATACCAGATATAAAAAGTATGTAGAACAGAAATAAAATGCTAGAAATGGTAGAATAACAGTAATATAACCAGCATAATCTCCACAATAACACATAAATGATATAAGAACAACAATAAAAATAGCACTTTGATTCAAAAATCAATGTTCACGGGCCTCTTCGAGGGGGCAACCTCCCATCGGGCAGCACTCTGTTACAATAATCTCCAAGATAGGGTTTTCATACACTCGACCCTTATTTATACTAAATATGTCTATCAAGAGAAGCATCTAGAGGAAGATCCTTCTAGAAGCAGAAGCTCTATTAGGTCTTCTTACATGCACCTTATTCTATTTTATTGAAAGGCCTTATTAATACTAACCTTTATTACATCCAAATATATTGCTCTACCTATGTGTGGGTTAGGACCCTAACATGTCCGCCCCCTTAAAAATAACCTTGTCCTTAAGGCTTGAGATGTTGTTGCAGAATGGTAGCTGGTTCCCAAGTGGCATCTGCTACAGTTGTATCTTTCCACTAGACTAGCACTTCCTTGATGGTTCTCTGATGCAGATGACACTCATGCTGGTCCAAAATTGCTTCTGGATGTAGCCAAATGGATCCTTCTTCATCTAACTCGGGAAGGTTGGTTTGAATTTGGCACCTAGCTCCAATCACCTTCTTTAAGCATGGAACATGAAAAACAGGATGTAGCTTCGAATGACTGGACAGAGCTAACTGATAGGCGACTTGTCCCACATGCTTGAGAACTATATAAGGACCATCAAATTTGGGCGCTAGCTTCTGACAATGCTCTACCTTGAGGGAAGTTTTCTTGTATGGTTGCAGTCACAGAAACACCCGATCCCCTTCTGCAAATTGACGTTTAGAGAGACCTTGATATACTTGTTTCTTCATGTGATTTTGTGCCATGGCCAAGTTCTCTTTGAGGGTACAGAGAATATCCTCTCGAACTGTAAGTGTTTGGTCAACCGCCTGGACCTTCGAGGTACCCAATAAGTATGAGAGAACGAAAGGTGGCTTCTGTCCATATACCGCTTCAAAAGGAGTCATGTGTGTAGATGTATGGTAGGAAGTGTCGTACCACCATTCAACTAGGGGTAACCATTGAGCCCACTAGTTTTTCTTTTTAGAGGAAAAACACCTTAGATATGTTTCCAAACATTTGTTGACAACTTTCGTTTGACCATCAGTCTGGGGATGATAAGTTGTGCTGAGATGCAATTGGGTGCCCTATAGCTTGAATAGTTCTTGCCAAAAATTGCTTGTGAAAGTTGGGTCACTATAAAAAACAATAAAGTGTGGCATGCCATGAAGCTTGAAGACCTGGTCCATGGAAATTTGAGCCACCGTGGATGCAGTAAATGGGTGTTGAAGAGTGCATAAATGAGCATACTTGGAAAGGCGATCCACAACCACCATTATGACTGATTTATTTCCCGATTTGGGTAAGCTGGTAATAAAGTCCATAGAGATATACTTCCAAATAGCAGGTGGAATCGGAAGCGGTTGTAGTGTGCCTAGAGATTTGAATGTTTCTCCCTTGTTGTGTTGACACACATCACATTCAGTGAAAAAATTACGGATGTCATGTTTCATACCATCCCAGAAAAAAGAACATTTGACCCTGTCATAGGTTTTGGTGAACCTGGAGTGCCCCGCTGTGGGTGTAGCATGAAGCTCAGAAAGTACCGTGGATTTAAGCTTTGATTGTTTACTTAAATACAAACGACCTTTGTATCAAAGCTCATCCTGGAGCCAAGAGTACCCTGGGGGAGCTGGAGCATTGGTCTGCAATTGTTGGATCAGATGCAAACTTTTGGGATCTTGTAGCCGTTCCTGGCGAATAGCTTGGAGCCAATCTGGTACAATGAAGGAAAGAGAAAAAATGGATCCTTCTTCTTCATATTTTTGAGACAGTGCATCTGCCGCCACATTGTCTTTGACTTTCTTGTAAATGATCTCATAATCATATCCAAAGAGCTTAGTCACCCATTTTTTTTGCTTTGGGGAGGAAATGTGTTGTTCCAGAAAGTACTTGAGGCTTTGATGTTCTATCTTAATTTGGAAACATTGCCCCGAGAGATAAGGGCGCCACAGATCAACGACATGTAGAATAGCCAACATTTCCTTTTCATAGATGGGTTTGCCCAGATTCCTTTCAAATAGTTTCTTACTGGTGAAGGCCAAAGGTTGACCCTTTTGCATAAGGACAACACCAATTCCTTTCCCTGAGGCATCACATTCCAACACAAAGGTCTTTGTGAAATTAGGAAGGGCCAGAACCGGAGTGGTGCACATGGCCATCTTCAAGGTTTGAAAAGCTTGAGAAGCAGCTGGAGTCCAAGTGAAAGAGTTCTTTTTTAGGAGAGTTGTGAGAGGTGCTGCAATCTTTCCATAATTATTAAAAAACTTGCGATAATACCCTGTTAAGCCCAGAAATCCATGCAAGCTTTTGAGAGTCTTTGGGTGCGGCCAATCTTGCATAGCTTCAATCTTTTTCGGATCTAGCCTGAAGCCATCCTTTCCAACCAAATGACCCAAGTATTCTACTTCTAAGGCACCGAAAGCACATTTAGACTGTTTTAGGAAAAGTTGGTGCTGAGAGAGTAGATGGAGAACTCAATCCACATGAGTAAGATGGTATTTCCAGGTTTTTCTATAGATGAGGATATCATCAAAGAAAACTAAGACAAAATGATGGAGAAAGGGATGGAAGACATGATTCATGAGGCTTTGGAAGATGGAGGGGGCATTACACAAGCCAAAGGGCATGACCAAAAACTCATAGTGGCCCTCATGAGTTCGAAAGGTCGTCGTAGGAATGTCTACCTCTTTCATACGTATCCGGTGATAGCCTGAGTGAAGATCAAGTTTATTAAAGAATTGGGCACCACTCAATTCATCTAAGAAGTCATCAATGACAGGAATGAGAAATTTATCTTTAATGGTCAGTTTGTTGAGGGAAAGGAAGTCAGGACACATTCTCCAAGAACCTTCTTTCTTTAGGACCATGACTATAGGAGAAGAGTAAGGGCTCATACTAGGGTGGATAATGCCTACATTAAGGAGTTCCTGGACCATTTTCTCAATTTCATTTTTTTGTGAAAAGGGGTGGCGATACAGACGGATATTGGTAGGAAGGCTTCCGAGTACAAGGGGAATGGAATGATCATGAACACTTCAGGAAGGAGGGAGTCCTTAGGGAGTGGAAAATACCATTTGATGTTTAGAAAGGAGGGCTTGGAGGTCTTGCGTCACCGAGGGTGTCTCTGTTGCTTGTATGGCATGGAGTTGGTAAATTACACCAGAATGACCTTTTTTGAGCATCTTTTCCATGCGATGGGAACTAATGACCTCAGGTGAACCAACAATGATGCTTGGAATTTATATTGGTGGCCTTCCTGGTTGAATTGCATGGTTAATTCCTTAAAATCAATGAGAATGGGACCCAAAGTCCTTAGCCAATCTGCAGCCAATAGAATGTCACAACCACCCATGTCGATAGCAAACATATGGGATTTTAGGTGGTAGTCGCCGATTTGGGGATGAACATTTTCAAAGCGCCCTCCACATTTCATTGAACCACCATTGGCAATCATGATTTGGAAATTGTTGACGGCATGGATGTAGCAATGAGTTTCTTAGGGAATGCAGCCATGAATAAAATTATGGGTGCTTCCACTATCAACCAGAATGATGACCTTCTGATGCTTGATGTAACCAATTAACTTGAGGGTTTGGAGAGTGGAGAAGCCAGTGAGATCATTGAGGGAAATGACCGATTCCACTTCGGGAGGGTCGGAGGGAGGGGTTATGTCAGTGATTTCAGGTGACTCAGACACAAGTGGAGTTTCAACATCCTTTTCTGAAATATCCTCAGAGATGGCCATAAAAAGATTTTGTTCCTTACACTTGTGGCTTGAGAAATATTTGTCATCACAATTATAACAAAGGCCTTTGAGTTGGCGTTCATCCATTTCAGCCCTGGTCAATTTTTGGATCTTTAATGGGGCAGAGGGAGTTGTGGGATTTACGGGTTTACGGCGAGGGATAAAGGAGGGTTTTTGGTTTTGAGAGGATACAACCTGTTGTTCTTCTTTAGCTATTTCAGTAGCCTCCACCCAACTCGAGGGTCGAGCCATGAGGACATGGACCCGAATCTCCTCCTTGAGGCCACTGATAAAACATTTTCAAAAGAAAGCATCAGTCATGCCCTCTGTTCGAAAAGCCAATGCTCAAAGGAAGCTATTAAGTCTTCTACTATTCCTGATTGTTTCAATTTTGTCAAATGGCCCAAATGGTTGGTGTCAGTGTCAAAGAGTTCATAAATCTCAGTCACAAATTGGATCCAAGCAATATACCCTTGACAGTGAGTTTTTCTCCATTGCCACCATTGTCAACGTTCTTGATCTAGATGGAGAACACCATACCAGAGTTTGGCCAAGTCATCTATAATGCCATATAAAGAGAAATAATGTTCCATTTGGGTTACCCAACCAGTGGGGTTCAAGCCATCAAATTTGGTCACATCCACCCACGGAAGGCATAGGTCACGTTGAAAGTGATGGTGTTGAAAGGTATGGGAATGGAAGGAATGTCACCTTCAATCTTTGGAGGTGCATCAGAGAAAGGGTCATCTGTAGGGATCTTCAATTTGGTGCAGAGTGATGCAAATATAGATTCAAGATGGGTGGTCAGTTCTTGTTTGACATCCTCCATTGAGGACTGCAAGGTTGTATTTATGGTTGTAGTGATGGTTGTATCAATGGAGGCAACATTGGCACTGAGTTGTTTTACTTCTTTTTGGGTCTCGAGGAGACCAGATTGCAAGGTGTTGAAGCGAGCTTCCAGGTCTTGGCTACAGGTATGGGCCATGAAGATGGGTGAACGAAAAAGGGGCGGGCGGGGTCAAAAATTTTGCTGAAAAATGATATGGATAAATGTGATAAGGGAGAAGAGATGAATCCAATGGAATAGGTCTCAAATAATGGTGAAAAAATTTCCAGACTTTTTTTTTTCAACACCTATGGAGTTATACTCCGGTCTGAAGAATAGTGCAGTGATGAAATCCCCAAATGCTTAACCAGTAAGAAAAGTGTAGTGATTTGACAACCCGAACACAGTTGCATGGCAACAAATCTTGTCTGTTTTAATTTATTTATGTTTTTGTCCCCCAAGGGTTACGTATTCAAGGGTTCTATAGACAAGGGTTTGCCCTGTGCTATAGCTCTCTAAATTACATGCAGGGTCCAACAATAGTACTTGGCCCAATATCTCAGGGCACTAACTAAGGAGGATAGATTGTACCCTTAGCCGAACTACCCAACTACCCAGGTACTAGAGAGTATCTTCCCGAGTGTTGTTCTCAGTGGCACTATAGTAGTCAGGCGGCCAATCGGTTTATCTAAAGAGGGATTCAGGAAATCTAGGTCGATCCATACACAGGTGTTGTCTGATGAGCTACCACTCGAAGGTGTACCAACAAGGGTTACAAGGGTGGCCAACAAATGTGCGCTTAAGAACCACTTGTAGTTCCTGCATGTATGAATCCCTCAACCACGGGTGTATGTGCGTAACGACAAATCTCTATGGCTTAAAGACGTCGGAATACGTCTCTACCCTGAAGAAAAAAAATTCCCACAATTTCTGCCAAGGAAAGTGCTCTGATACCACTTGTAATAAACCAGATATAAAAAGTATGCAGAATAGAAATAAAATGCTAGAAATGACATAATAACAGTAATATAACCAGCATAATCTCCACAATAACACATAAATGATATAAGAACAACAACAGAAATAGCACTTTGATTTAGAAAGCAATGTTCATGGGCCTCTTAGAGGGGGAAACGTCCAGTCGAGAAGCACTCTGTTACAATAATCTCCAAGCTAGGGTTTTCATACCCTCGACCCTTATTTATACTAAATATGTCTATCAAGAGAAACATCTAGAGGAAGATCCTTCAAGAAGAGGAAGCTTCTATTAGGTCTTCTTACATCCGCCTTATTATATTTTATTGAAAGGCCTTATTAATATTGACCTTTATTACATCCAAATATATTTCTTTACCTATGTGCGGGTTAGGACCCTAACTCCAGTGAGGACATTCCTTTAACTTTCCACTCTCAGATCATCATATTCAGTGAATTTAATGGAATATGAACAAAAATACCACGCAATACATAATCAGATAATCAGATGATTCAGTTCAATTTCATGACATCTTCTTCTCAACAATTTGTAGCTTTATGGAAATCAACGCTAGTGGATATACAACTCTTCCTCATACATGACTCCCACAACAGTGATGGAAAATTTCTTCTCTACAAAAAATTGACTGCAGGCTTCTCTTTTATCCAGGAATCGAATCACTACGGATCTGGTGATCTTCTTTCTCTACAGACAGACCTCAAACTGGTGGCAATGGGAAACGATCAAGATATCTTCAATACAACATAAAGATATTATAATCAAATGATAGACAAATCGTGGAACAATTTATTATTCCAAATTATAATCTAATCTTGCATTAAGGAAGATTACAATGAGCTCATATTCAAACTCCTCTCATGAGAGAGTCATGGTTGTACTTGCTATGATACCAACATAGAAAATAGGAGAAAAGACATTGTTCAAAAAAACACTATTCTATTATAAATTGCACTCTTACACACAACAATAGATCTATTATATAGAGTTTTTCATATCTAATTAATTCTTAAATTAAGAAGAGAGGTTGAAAAAATATCTCAACCAATCTCTAACAATGCACAACAATAATGAATACATTATCTTCAACAAAAATTTCATTTTAAATGTGTGAATTGTCGTCCTCTTTCACTTCTTTCGAAAAAAGCTTTAATTTATGAATTATACTCATATTTTTCATTAGCTAAGCTACCCTACCACTAAGGTAATGGTCATTTCATAAAGAGAACACTTAACAAGTTGTTGTAAAAGTGTCGATTGCCATGTTCGATAATCTTTAATTTTCTTAAGCTACATTATGTTGTTTGAGGGATTTTGATTACTTTGTTGCAAAAACATATTAGATATGTTATCAATCTAATTTATGACATGCTTTTAGTTAATAAGTAATATTTTACCATTGAATTGCCATGTGGGATTTATTCAATAAACTTATGGAAACATATTCCATAGCATATGTTTTTTTTGGTATACTAAGTAATACTTTTAATTCATTTTTTATCTTGTAAAAAAATTATATGTTGAAGGTTATTTTAATGTAAATTTAATATATATATATATATATATATATATATATATATATATATATATATTTTGATATTTTTAATTTCTTTTTATTTATATTCCTAGTATGTTGTTTCCACTGTTTTATTTAGTTTTCACATATAAATTTTCATCATGCTTTCTCTTTTATTTTTAAAAATCATTATGTTATTTCTAGTGTTTTATTTAGTTCACATACAAATTTTCATCATACCTTTTCTTCTATTTGCTTTTAAAAACCATTATGATTTGTCTCCTTTATTTTCTTTTAAAAATCACTATTATGTTATTTCTAGTATCTTATTTAGTTCACATACAAATTTTCATCATGCCTTTTCTTCTATTTGCTTTTAAAAACCATTATGATTTGTCTCCTTTATTTTCTTTTAAAAATCACTATGATTAGTATTGTTTAGGTTATGTTTAAATATTCCTAGTATGTTGTTTTTCCTGTCTTATTTAGTTTTCACATACAAATTTTCATCATGCTTTCTCTTCTATTTGCTTTTAAAAACCACTATGATTTGTCTCCTTTATTTGCTTTTAAAAACCATTATGATTAGTATTGCTTAGGTTATGTTTAAATTAGATTGAAATACCTTTTAATATCTCATATTATCCATAGATAAATTAAAATACACCTCTCCAATACCTATATTTATAGATAAATTAAAATACACCTTCACAACCTATATCCATAGATATATTAAAATATCCCTCGTACTCCATTATTACCAAGCTATATGTTTCTCAACTTTCCAAAAAACTTAAAATTTTAAATATGAATTAATGTGGTATGGTGTTTCCTAGCTAGTGCACCTTCGATATAAACAATATGGAAATTTCATGATGAACACAATTAATGATTTGTTTCTAATATAGTAGTGAAGTGGAAAATTAATTAAAAAAAAAACTTAAAATTTTAAATATGAATTAATGTGGTATGGTGTTTCCTAGCTAGTGCACCTTCGATATAAACAATATGGAAATTTCATGATGAACACAATTAATGATTTGTTTCTAATATAGTAGTGAAGTGGAAAATTAATTAAAAAATAAAGTTGAAATGTTTAAGTAATATATTAATTGATTAATTTTCATAGAATGAACAACCCAAAGTAAAGGAATATAAAGAGAAATACGGAAATTCCAAGCGCATGACACAATAATCTTCAAAAATACACATGATAACTTACTAATACAAGGATTACAATAATTTAGTACTCAACTATAATCCATTAATTTACATGGGGCTTCTTGAGTATATATCGAGTGAGTAACTTAGGACACATATACAACACTTAATGTGTATTAGTCATGTGCGGAACACAAATCCATATTATAACACAATTACATGTAGGTCGAATTATTGATGGGAAAATGTTGGAATTCATATACATGTTGACCAAGAAATATCTTGTCAGAGTTGTTTGAAAGTGGCATGACACTAATATAAATGTGAGAATATTCTATCATTTGACATAATTTTGAGGAAAGGACCTATAAAAATTTGAAATCATTTGTTTCAGTGGATTTTTATAACATGTTGTATGGATGTGAATCTATGAGGTGGTATTGTTGGTTGATGCATTAACTTTAGATAATACATGAATGATAGACATTGATATAACTTGTGTTAATAAGCCTACATTAACTAGATCAAGCCTAACTGTACTAACACGCTATAGGAATTCAAAAATATTCATCTCTTAAAAAATGCTTCATCATTAAATAGTCACTCAACACTATTTGAAGCCTAAGTATGTGCATGTGTTGGAAACTTGAGGGGAGTGGTGAAAAATGGAAAATAAAGTTCAAGCTAGATAGAAACCTAAAGTACCTTTATGTGTTGTGTAAGGGTAAGTCTAGCATTTATTGTCAAGGGATTGGAATTGAAAAGTAAAACTTAGAATATAATTTAGGATTGAGGCATTGATCCAAGTGGATATTGGTGGCCACCCAATTATTCCAACTGGCTCCTCTTGACATTTTTTAGTTCAATGTGTTCTTTTGTAATTATTAGTAATTGTTGGTTCTACATTTCTGAGGTTGTATGAAGCCCTACATAGCTTCTAGGTGGATATTGGTGGTCGTCCACCTAATCCAACTGGATTATTTTGGAAGTTTTCATGTTAGTACATCTTTATGTACTTTCAGGGCCATTTTGGGGCCCCAAACAATGTTTGTTTTCTGGATTTTCATAGTAAAACTATAGACGAAGTTAGAGTTTGATGGAATAATGTGTATTTCTCAAAAATACCTTTCCAATGGGCTACCACATGCCTAAAACAGAGGTTGTATGCAAAATTTACGACCTCGGGAAGTTGAAGTACCAACTTACCCATCAGGATCCACATAACTTTTGGCGTTTCATCTCCTAGAATTAGGTTTTTGGATGTCTATGTTTTGGAATTCATGAGAAATGTTAAAAAGGCCTTTGGAGCCTCATTGTAATCATTTTTCTCAAACAGATGTGTGTATCAACCACATCTCTTCTCAGAGATAGCTACCACCATTCGACCAAGTTGTTTTCAGTTCTATAGTTTTACAGTTTTAGCCTCTTTTATTTATTCGATAGAATTTATTATTCATTGGATATCTATTTTTGTTCTTCGTATCTCTGTGTTACTTTATACATTTTTTTATTCATTTTGTTCCGCTCATAAATCCAGATACGTGGTATCTGAGTGATCTACTTTTCATTTATTTTTCTCCGTGCATGTCCCCGAAAAGATCTGGGTACAAGAAGTTGGGACCCGAACTAGTCGATCCTTTTAAAATGTTTCTCGAGGAAGCCCTTGTGCGACAAAGGAACAAAATTATGGAAAAATTTGCACATATCCTTCAATGGCTGCCCATAGGAGATGCATCTTTATCAAGTGGGCATGCATCCCCCTTGAAGGTATAAGTAAATTTTTATATTCCATTATTTGAAGGACTGATAGATGCAGATTTTGTAGATAAATGGATGAATATTCTTGAAGGATATTTTTTTGTCCATAATTTTTCCGACAAGGAAAATATTACTTTTTATCTCCTCAAGGTTGTCCCCCATGTTAAGGACTAGTGGGATACTTATTTTGAGAAAATGCCATGGAGGAATATATGATATTTCCTGTCGCCCTCACATAGGATTCATTCAAGGATTCCATTGAAGAATAGTACTACCCTATTGGAAGCTACGAGGACCGGTACACAATATGGACCACATTGTGTTAGGAAAGGGACTAGAAAGTACCATATTTTACCAATATTTTCCATACACTGCACAAAAAATTGGGTATCAAAGACTCTGAATGACATCTGGTACTCAAATACCCTGGTTGTTTTCATAGATACATTCAAACATAAATGGAGTTTCAGGATATCGCATCATTAGGTGCGGCTTATAGATATGCTATCAATATTGAGCAGAAATTTAAGTAGAAGAGGCGAGAGTTTGGATCTGTAAACCCCTCATAATCGAAGTAGGGAAAACGCGACCCCAACCCACAAAACAAGGGGCAGAGAAAAGATGTCCACTCTTAGGACAACTATTCCAAGCCCCAACACAATAAGGGTAATGAGAAGTCGAAGAAGGACACAAGAAACTGGTGTGAATACAATAAAATCCCTTGGAACAACACCGAAGAATGTCGCTCCAAGTAGTCACTAGTGGCTGAGCGGAAAGCTTCTGATTCAGAGGCAGATTCCAACTCTAAATCAAATCTAAAAGGAGGGAATCAAATTATCGATGATGAACCCAGTGCCACTTTCGCTAACACCAAATTCTAACCAAGCGAACCAGAACAACCAGAGGAAGGGGAACGCCTCTTTCACTCACAAACGTGGGTAAATGGGTCTCTGCTTCATTTGATTGTGGATAGCGGAAATCAGAAGAACTTGATCTCAGTAGAGGTTGTCAAGTGGTTGGACCTGCCAATGACACTGCACCCGCAACCCTACACCATCAGCTCACTTTGCCAAGGAAGATATCTTTGCGTCAACCAACAATATCGTCTTTCGTACAACATCAAGCCCTTCAAAGATGAGGTATTGTGTGATATTTCTCCCCTTGAATTTTTTTGATTTCTTTTAGGACAACCATATTTGTGGAAACGACATGTTGTATATGAGAATAACCCTCACAATGTTATTAATACTGTTAGCGTTAGAAATCACTCCTGGATTGCTTGCAGGAGCAAATCCCAACGCCCATCAGTTTTATGTCACTATTTGTTTATGAAGGGTGATCAAATGGAGATAATGGCTCTAGGAGGTATCACTCTAACTCAGGGACTGAGTCTGGTACAAAAGGACAGAGGAGGTCTGGAATCCTAATTTCATCCAGTGGGTTGATTTAAAGATGAATAGGTGGAAGACTTAAAGAAAGTGAACAAACATCTCTGGGCATCAGGCTTGCAGCGGTTTATAGAGGAAAAACTCTGAAAATAGGATCCTCCTGGTTCAAGGCTTCAAGAAACTGAAAGAGGACTTGACTGGATCCTCCAATTCCAAGTCGTTCAGCGTTAAGGAAATTATAGGGACTGATTAGAGGCTCCGTAACTATTACAGTGATCCATTACAACATCATCCTATAATAGTTACAGCTCGACTGGATCCTCCAATTCCGAGCTGCTCTAACACAGTGTAAACAAAGATATGATAGAAACTGGCATTCATAAGGAAAGAAGTCTCCAAAGCTCATACATAACCAGAACAACAATGCTTCATTAAAATTTTACAACCAGGGAGCTCTGCTCAACCATCGATAGATTACAAAACGACAAAAATGCCTACATATACTTGGAACAAAACACTGGAAGCTAAATCGAGACATCGCATTGAAGACATTACGTCTTCACATTTACTGCGCATGTAGTCTATGGACGTTCGTGAACTTCAGTCAGACGCAATCGCGTCCCAGAGGACCTGGGACTGAAATGACAAGCTTGCACTCATTCCTTGGCTTTCCATTTATGGAGGAAACGATGTCCAACTACCCTCAGCTGCTGCAATAACTGTTTCATTGGAATTGGGAAAAGCCCAGGTGGATTCTGCTCCTTCAGGACATGGGGGCGCTCAGGATGACTGGAGATCTTGATATGAGGAGGAGAACAGATAGCGACCGAGCGGGGGGAGAGGGAGTTAGACACACTTGATGCAGCTATGGGATGAAAGGAGGCCACGCGAAAGGATGACAGAGAGGAAGCGATAGGGAAAACACATGTGGTAGAATACATGAATTTTGGGGTGTAAGAGCAGGGTGTAATAGACACAGGGACCGGGAAGAAATCATGAGTTGGCATGACGAGGGAATAGGATGTGGCGACGAAGAGGCATGCGATGAAGCTTCGGATTTTCGGGGATCGGGGTTCGCGAGTTTGGAATGCATGAATTCCTTGCCTCCGGGATCCCTGATATCCCAATATGCGATGAGCTCCTTCTCCCGGGAAATAGCCCCTACCGGCTAGATCATAGCCCATAGGACCTGTCCCTGCGCGACCGTGGTCCAACTTTCCATCGGGATTTCGGCGTTCTCGACGAAACGATGTTCGTGTCCACTAAACTTGCGATTCCCCGAAACCCGATGGCTTATCGCCATTGACTTGTTGACGGTCAGCTCCTTGGTGCGCGGCCTGCCACCTGTCTTCCACTGTTGAAAACTCCCCCCGATATCGAGAAATCGGGTATCAGGACATCTGCTGCCATGTGCGCGAGACTCTCAGTTCCCCGATCCCCAACTCTGTGGGATCTCTCGCCACGTGCCTCTAGATCGGACGACCTGTATTCATCCTTTAAAGAGAAGAGACTTCTCTGCTGCTAAATGTCGAGTAGATTGGCAACTCCGACACCCCGATGACCGTTGATTTTCTTTGTGGATGGATCTCGTCCATCAATAGCAATACTTAGCACGCTCGCTTGATTTGATACTTGGAGGAAAACAAGAATTCTCCCGAGCTGCGCTTGAGCACTGTGTGCAACTTGCAGACCCACGTGCTTCTCGAACCAGTGACAAGATTTATCGTTAACATGAGGCTCCATGGGGGATAGAGTCATCCCTGCGATGCTCTAGGAACTCTTCCTATAGTTCCAGTCGCCTCTCTGTTTGGCTATGGGGTCATTATTAGGCCGCAAAAATAAAAATGAAAATGAACTGAGAAACAAAAGGACAATATTTACAAACAAAAGAGTCATTTGAGACTCAAACAAAATATATATTTTTTTAGGAAATGCCCATTCACTGGGCTGCCGAAAACCTCTTCACCTTCTAAATCTCGCAACTTGTATGTGTTGTTTGAGAAAGCCTCGGAGATTCTGAAAGGCCCAATCCATAGGGCTTCAAATTTGTTGTGTTTGCCCTTATCTTGTTTAGGAGCATCCCATTTTAGCACCAGGTCTCCTACCTGGAACTGCTCCTTCTTGGCTTTCCTATCGAAGACCTGCTTGATTTTCTGTTGATGGTCCTGGATCCTATCCAATGTCTGCTCCCTAGCTTGTTGGACCTCTACTAGCTGATGAATCCTTCTGATCATGTCATCAGGCTCCTCCTGATGGTCTTGGAGGAATTTTTCTACAGGGATGGCTAGCTGAGAAGGGAAAACAGCTTCGGCTCCGTAGACTAACTGGAAAGGAGACAGACCTGTAGCTCTCTTTGTAGTCACCCGATCTGCCCATAGGGAAAATTTAAGCTTCAAGTTCCAAGCCCTTTGATTGTCTTCCAACAACCTTTTGATGATTCTTATTAAACTTTTGTTGGAGGACTCTGCTAAACCATTGCCCTGTGGATAATACGGGGTGGAGTGAATCAACTTAATCTCAAACTGCTCACAGAACCTGGCTAATGGCTTGGACCCGAAAGCGGCTGCATTATCAGTGACAATCTTATTTGGACAGCCAAACCTTCTGATGAGGTCCTCCAAGAATCCGATGATTACCTTGTGGGAAGTGCTCCTGGTGGGAATAGCTTCAATCCACTTGGTAAAGAAATCTGTAGCAATCAGAATCCACCTATGCTGCCCACTGGAAGGGGGGTGAATTTCTCCAATAAAATCTAGGCCCCACTGCTGGAAAGGCCCTGAAACCACCACTGGTCTTAACGGCAAAGACCTGAGCTGCTGCTTTCCTGCAAATTTTTGACAATTGATGCAGGCTCTGACTTTTTTGCAGACATCGACGAACATGGTAGGCCAGTAGTATCCAGCCCTGAGGATTTTGTGGGCTGTGGCTCTCCAGAAATGGTGTCCTCCACACAGGGCGCTATGAAATTCAGACATGATCGTCTCGACCTCTGGTGGACTAAGGCATTTTAAAAGCACTCCCAGAGGGTCTTTCCAATATAACGCTTGATCAATTAGGCAGTATTTGACTGCTTTGAGATTTAGAGCTCTTGCTTTTCTTTTTTGCAGGCAATCTGAAGGCCGCAACTCCTGCAAAAAGTATATGACATCCTTATACCAAGGACATTGAGCCAATGGGGGCTCCCTTTGATGATCTATGTCAGACAATCGACCCTGCTGAATACCCGAGCATTCATTGATGAAACTTATCCCCAAAGCCTGGCAATTTGCTTCAGCCAGCAACTTGGCTAAGCCTTTCCCTTTGATCAACTTGGTGGGCCTTATTTCCAGGTCGAATTCCAAGATTTTGGCTATCCATTTACTCCTTCTCCCATCTATGTCAGGATGAATAAGAATATCTTTAACAGCAGCCGAGGGGACATAGGCGATGATCCTTGATTGCAGAATGTAGGTTCTAAAAGCTTTGAGAGCTTTCACCATAGCGTAAGCTTGCTTCTCCATAGTGTCATACCTGACTTCGACATCCCTTAATGCTCGGCTGAAATAAGAAATAGGTTGTTCTAACCCACTGTCATTTGTCTGTAGTAGAACAGCAGCCACGGTGTCGGGTGAAGAAAAGGAGAAAATAAATAAATCCTTTGAATAATCAGGACTGATAAGCACAGGGGCTTCATTTAGGGCCTTCTTGATTTGTTCAAAGGAATGTCGTGATTGAGGGGTCCACCTTACTTCATTCTCTTTCTTTAACATGGTTGTTATCAGTTTTACCTCCTCAGCAAAGTTAGGCACAAACCTCCTTAGGAAATTAATTTTCCCGAGGAAAGATTGGACCTCCTTCCTAGACCTTGGGATTGATAAGGCTTGTATTGCCTCAATTATGCTGGGATCAATTCTGACTCCTTTTGCTGATACTATGTGGCCTAGTAATTTTCCTTCCTTCATGGCAAACAAAGATTTCTTGGGGTTTAATGAAATGCCAAACTTTCTGCATTTCAAGAAAACTTTCCTGAGGTGGCGACGATGTTCTTCATCAGATCTTGAAAATATTGTGATGTCATCCAGATAAACGACCACAAACTTGTCTTTTTCCCCAACAAAAGCTATGTCCATGGCATGCTAGAAAGTATCCCCCGCATTCATTAGTCCGAATGGCATCTTAACATACATGAACGTGCCCCATGGAGTGGTGAACGTTGTCTTCTCCCTGTCTTCAGGCAGAACAGAGACCTGATTGTAGCCGGAGAAACCATCGATCATAGACATCCTGGAAGCTCTTGTCACCCTCTGCAGTATATGTTCCATCTTTGCCAGGGGGTAGTTATCTTTTCTTGAGCTTCTATTAAGGTTTCTGAAGTCTACACAGAGTTGGATCTCTCCATTCTTTTTCCTTACTGGCACCAAGTTAGCCACCCACTCTGAATATCTCAATGGTACAATGATCTGAGCTTGCAGCAACTTCTTCACTTCTCTCTCCATGATAGGCAGCAAAATGGGATTGATCTGCCTCAGCTTCTGCTTGAAAGGCTTTGCCTCTTCCTTTAATGGGATTTTATGTTCGATCACAAAGGTGTCATAGGTTTTAAGGTCTTCGTAGGTCCAGGCAAACACATCAGCAAATCCCTTTAAGAGACTAATGTATTCAGACCTCTGCTCCCCTGTCAGACTTCTTGACAATTTGACATATTTGGGCTCACTCTCGGTTCCAATGTTGCACTGAATAGTATCAGCGTCCTCTTCCGAGACCTTTCCTTTTACAGACACATCATTACTATCAAAAAGCCTTTCCAAGGGAACTAGTCCCCTGGGAATATGGTTGCTGGGCAGCTGTACAATGTCACGCCCTGCAATCTTATTCAGAAGATTACCCCCATCTGGCTCTTCCTCTGAGACGGCATCTTGGTCTATGTGCATTTCTGAAAACTCCTCAACAGTTTCCAAGAACCTCTTGACCTCAATATCGTCCTCGAATACCTTACAATGTTTGACGTTGTCAGGTATGGAGGGTCTGTATTTTACTTCCACATCATATCTGAATTTGGGTGGCATAGGTACTTTGAAATTGCTAGCCAATGCAGCCAAGGAATCTGCCAAGGTGTTCTCCTCTCTGGGGATGAAAGAAATATTAAATGCCAAGAAGAAACTGTCCACAAGGTCCCAGACCTCATTCCTGTAACTCCTGAGTCAAGGATGCTTAGCTTGATAAGCGTTCTTGACCTGCTGAACCACCAACTCTGCATCACCGAACACTGCCACTTCTTGAATTCCCATTTCCCTCGCAGCCCTTAGTCCCAGAACAAGAGCCTCATACTCTGCCACATTATTGGTAGCTTCAAATTCTAATTTGTATGACAGGGATATGGTTTCCTGAGTAGGTGACACAAGAACCACTCCAGCTCCAGCGCCTTCTCAGGAACAGGCTCCATCAAAAAACATTTTCCAGATTGGGGTGATGGAGAGAGGAAATTCAGGGGAAACGGTGGGCTGTTTTCTAAGTCTCAGAGGGGGCTCTGGGGCATGGGTGGGCTGCAGTAAACTGGAGCCTAAATCAGTTTCTAAGGAAAATATAGGATGGTTGGTGGGATTAGATTCATCACTGATTATATAGGCCAATTGAGCTTCCTTGTACAGCCTTCTATGCTCTCCTCCGAACACTGGGATAGTAGCATATGTGAGGTCCATCTGCAAGGTTCCCCCCAGTCTTTTTATCCAAGATCTTGATAACAACATTCCGAACTTGGGGGGAACATCGGCTACTACGATATCCATGACCACACTTTTCATAGGCAGTTGAAACAAGGTTACAACCAGGTCTTTAATAACTCCAAGACACTGAACTCTCCTGGAGTCAAAAGAATAGAGGTCATGATAGGCTCTGGTAACTTCTAGTCCCAACTCCTCCATGACAGTTTTGGGCATGAGGTTATGAGAGGCACCTGAATCCATCAAACAGTTGTGCAACACTTTGTCATGTATGTTCAAGGAGGTGTAGAAGGGAGGGGATGAGTCATATCTATCTTCTACCATGGGACCTAGGAAAACTGTTGGCTTTTTGTCTTGGAGGTTTATGGAGTCTGAGGGAAGGCATGAGGCTTCAGATTGTAAAATCTCAGAGGAGCATTTTTTAAATTCGCCATGTTTAATCAGCTCAGTGAGGGGCACAGGGATTCTGATCCTTTGAATCTCATGCTCAAAGTTAAAAGAAGATGTAGGCTTCGGAATTTCTTTTATTTCGGGAACATGATTATGGACAATGGGGGAGGGGGTTCGAGATTTCTTACCTCTGTTATCATCTGCTTCTTCATTAGTAGGTCTCTCTGCTCTAATGGGCTGCTGAGGAAAATCAGGTGCTTACATATTTTTATCAAACCTTAGGTTGTACCTGCCTCGGCCTCCACTAGCCTTGTCTCCCTTGCTTAGCTCATTCAGTTGGTTGTCCATGAGAGACTCTTCGTATGCAGATTGAGTGAGATGAGGAAAAGGAGGAGTGTCTCCAACGCAGTGGATCTCAGGATCAAGATCTTCTGATTCTCTTTCTTCCCCCTCGGCCACAAAATTGTTTTGAAAAGGGGCCTGAATCTCCTGGTCTTCTCTGTCTCTTCCCCTCTCTTTCTGCACATTCGAGGGAGTAAAATTATTTGGCCTCCTGAAGCCTCCCTTGTTTTCAGCGATTTGAGGGCCTTTATACGCCTGCCTCCCTTCCATCCTTATCCTTTCCATATCCGCAGACAGAGACTTCACCACCTTGGTCAGTTCGTCCACTTGAGGGTGATGCGCCAATGATCCAGAAGTTGAGGCTTCTGACATTCCTTTTCTTCTGTCTGCGTTGGCCTTGCTTCTCAGTCTGTCAGCCGCTAATACATTGGATTCCACTTCTATGTCCGCATCTTGCATTTTGGCTAAGGAGGTGGCTCTTCTTTCTCTCAGCAAAAGGAAGAAATCAGGGTCAAATGCATCGGCATAGGAAATTTGGGTAGAGGCTTCTGAGGGCTTTATCTCTGCAGGGATCTTGTTATACATCTTGTTAAATATTTTGGAGAAGTCAGATACCGACTCTCCTTCCATCTTTTTCAAAGACCCGAATTCTGTCATGTAATACATGAAGTCCTTCCTATCTCCCCACTGCCTCAGGAAAGCACTATCCAGAGCCTCAATCCCAACAATAGATCCTGGGGCCAATCCTCTAAACCACTTCCTCACTTCACCATCCAGGATCTGGACAAAAACTCTCATCCAGACATCCTCATTTTCAATATTGAGGTTGTCTGCATAACTGTAGAAAGCAACCAGGTGCTCTTTAGCAGTTAAGTCTCCTTCCCCAGTGAACTTGGGCATGTATTTCAGGTAATCTCCAGCAGGGAGAGGATTCATAGGATGGGGAAGAACTAAGGGAGCGTATCTGGCAGTGACTATGGCGTCCATTCTGTTGAGGGGGGGATTAGCGCCAACCATAGGGATGTTAGGTGTAGCAGAACTTGGAGGGGAAGGAGTTCGCAAAGGGGTTATTAAGGATAAATCTCGAAGTGGGATGGGAAACAAGAGGTGATTCAAAGAATAGGCTACCGAGCTCCAGTCAGCAAGTGCTCCTCCTCGCACAGGAGTAGGGAAATCTTCTGAGGTCACGGGTCTACGCCAAGGCGCAACTTCAGGGGAGAGGGGAGTGACAAAATCTTGTCCCTCTGATCCCAGACCGGGAGGGGAAAACTCAACAGGAACACTCCCAAAATTTAAGAAACGGGAAACTGCAGAGACAGGCCTGTCAAAAATCTGAGGAGGAGAAAAAGGA
>ML777606.1:1183786-1216945 GCA_009831015.1 Picea engelmannii | reverse complement strand
GGTGTAAGAGCAGGGTGTAAGAGACACAGGGACTGGGAAGAAATCATGAGTTGGCATGACGAGGGAATAGGACGTGGCGGCGAAGAGGCATGCGATGAAGCTTCGGATTTTTGGGGATCGGGGTTCGCAAGTTTGGAATGCACGAATTCCTTGCCTCCGGGATCCCCGACATCCCGATATGCGATGAGCTCCTTCTCCCAGGAAATAGCCCCTACCGGCTAGATCATAGCCCATAGGACCTGTCCCTACACGACCGTGGTCCAACTTTCCATCGGGATTTCGGCATTCTCGACGACACGATGTTCGTGTCCACTAAACTTGTGATTCCCCGAAACCCGATGGCTTATGGTCGTTGACTTGTTGACGGTCAGCTCCTTGGTGTGCAACCTGCCACCTGTCTTCCACTGTTGAAAGCTCCCCCCGATATCGGGAAATCGGGTATCGGGATATCTGCTACCATGTGCGCGAGACTCTCAGTTCCCCAATCCCCAACTCTGTGGGATCTCTCGCCACGTGCCTCTAGATCGGACGACCATTATTCAGCCTTTAAAGAGAAGAGACTTCTCTGCTGCTAAATGTCGAGTAGATTGGCAACTCCGACACCCCGATGACTGTTGATTTTCTTTGCGGACGGATCTCGTCCGTCAATAGCAAGACTTAGCACGCTCGCTTGATTTGATACTTGGAGGAAAACAAGAATTCTCCCGAGTTGCGCTTGAGTACTGCGTGCAACTTGCAGACCCGCGGGCTTCTCGAACCAGTGACAAGATTTATCGTTAACAATTACATTGGGTAGAAAATTATACAGGATACGAGAGGTAGTGCTGCCTACCGTTGTTTATTTAATATCTTATAGGCAATGTAGTAAGGTAATTTCACATACCGAGAAGTTTTTCTTCTTTGTGATCTGCGCTCACAGTAAGAAGAAGGTCGCTTCCACATTTGTGGCCTCTACAGAGAGCCTCTCTTTGTAGTAGAAGAAAGTGGACGAGATCGTGGAGGAGTACAAAGAAATCTTCTCCTCACCCACTGGGGTACCGACGCACTGCCAAATCAAGCATCGAATTTATCTAACCCCCAGTGAACCTCTTTCTAATGGACTAGTATATCGTCGCTTATTGATGAAAAATGATAAAATCAAGCATCAAATCCAAGAGTTTCTTCTAAAGGGGCACATCAGACCTAGCTCCTCCCCTTGCGGAAGCCCAATTGTACTAGTGCAGATGAAATACGGGACTTGGAGGCTCTGCATTGATTACATAGCATTAAACAAAATCATAGTGAGGAACTGGTACCCAATTCCCTGAATTGATGACATTCTTGACCAAATCAAGGTGGAAAAGTTCTTCAGCAAGTTTGACCTAAAGTATGGCTACCACTAGGTTCCCATCTAACCAACTGATGTATGGAAGACAACTTTCAAATATAAATAAGGTCTCCTTGAATGCCTGGTCATACACTTTGGCTTAACAAATGCACCAACCACTTTCATGAGGTTGATGAATGATGTATTAAGACCCTTCACCAACTCTTTTGTGGTGGTATATCTGGATGACATCCTCATATTCAACAGAACTTGGGAGGAGCACATGAAACATATTCAACAGGTTTTGAGCACTCTGCGGCAACACAAGCTATATGCCAACTTGGAAAAATGCTCCTTTATCATGAACATGGACTAATACTTGAGATAAATTGTTGATTAGCATGGGGTACATGTGGATCCAACTAAGATCCATGTCATCCATGATTGGTCAGCCCTGACCACACTAATCGAGCTTCAAAGCTTCTTAGGACTTGCCAACTTCTATCGAAGGTTTGTGTTTGGATTCTACCATATTGCATGGACCCTTAGACAAGTCACCAAGGGTAGTGGCAGGGAAAATGTTTACTGGGGGAAGGCACAACAACAGGCATTTGATGATATGAAGCATCACTTGTGATCATCTCTAGTAGTCTCCTTACCCGATATGCAACAATCGTTCGAGATTGAGACTGATGCATCTGACTATGTTGTAGGCATAATTTTCACTCAGCATGGTCATCCAATAGCATACCATAGTGAGACACTCTCAGAAATCGTCTGGAAATACCCCACCTATGATAAGGAAATGTATTCCATTGTGCAAGCCTACCATCAATGGAAACATTACATTATGGGAAAGGATACAATCATCCACACTAATCACAAGCCTATACAGTTCATACAGACACAAGGGAAGTTGTAGAACAACTGCCATCAAAATTTGTCCACATACCTACAATGGTTCCATATCAACATCAAGTATAATACATGGAGCACAAATTGTGTCATTGAATACCTCAGTCAACCTCCCATGGATGCACTCACCACCGTGGTCCATTCCTATGGGCATGAGACATATGAGTGGCCCCAACTTTATCATCAAGATCCTGACTTTGCCACCACCTATCAACTCTCGAGTACAGGAGCGAATGCCACTCATTTTCACATTTAGGATGGACTATTATGCCATCTGGGCCATCTCTGTGTTCATGAAAGTGAGCATGAAAATTTGATTTGGGAGGCTCACTACAGTTCGATGGCAGGACATTTTGCCATGGAGAAAACTATGGTCATTCTACATAAATATTTTTATTGGCCAAAACTTCGACAGGACGTCAGCAAGTATATCAAATCTTGCATTGTCTATGCCATTGCTAAGCCAACCATCAAGAAGCAAGGCTTATACACCCCTCTTCCTACTCCCGAGAGGCCTTGGGAATCCATTTCGATAGATTACATGTATGGCCTTCCGTCCACTAAGCATGACAATGATTTTGGCCTTATGTCCACTAAGCACGACAATGATTTTTTATTTTTGGTGGTTAATCGATTTTCGAAGATGGCCATTCTCACAGCCTACAAGAAGAGCATCACGGCGGAAGATACTGCCAAGATCTTCTTCGAACGAGTGTGGGTCCATGTTGGGATACCACAAACCATCATCCCCAATCAGGACAACAGGTTCCTCAACATATTTTGGTCAAGTCTCTAGTCACAGTTGGACTCCAAGCTCACTAAATCCACTGCCTTCTACCCTCAAACCAATGGCCAAATAGAGGTCGACAATTGGATGATTGTGCAAATACTATGCATGTATAACTCTAAGCAGATTGTACATGGGATGAAAGTCTTCCCTATGTTCCGCACAACTACAACAGGGCTCTCCATAGCTCCACCGACCAAATCCCCTTTCAGGTGGGGGTGGGATTCCAACCCTTGGGTCCCATTGATGTTTCACTACTTCTTGCAACCACACAGATAGATTCTTCCCTTGTTCAGTATGAGTCCAACATAGCCACCAGATTCATTGAGTGGATTCAACACATCTTCCAACAAGTCCATAATATTTTGCAGAAAGCCAATGCCAAGTACAAGCAGTGCCATGATCAACACCGGGTATTACACAAGTTTCAGGTGGGAGACAAGGTTTGGTTACATTTTCAAAAAGAATTCCTTACAGGGCCCCATCAGAAGCTTTGTCAACTTTGCTATGGGCTATCACCAAGGATGTGGGTGACAATGATTTTGAGCTAAACACTCACCCCTTCATTGGCTTGCACTCAATGTTCAATGTGGACCTCCTCCAACCATATTTTCTACCATTATTGGACACCTCAGAGATCGCAGAATAGATAACACCAACAAAGCTCAACCTTGACTACATGGAATAGGAATCCACTGATCAAATAGTGGACACATAGGTCAAGGGCACTCACCAGCAGAGGATCCAGCTTTATCGGGTTGTCAAGGCAGAGAAACTCCTGCACCAATGCAAGTGGCTCACCCAGAGCCAAATTCAGTAGAAATTTTGTCACCTGATGGAGGCACTCAATGCAATGGATACCATTGCTTCCTTATGGGGGAGGACTAATCCAGGTGGATATTAGTGGCCACCCACCTATACCAATTGGCTCGTCTTGACAGTTTTTAGTTCATCATGTTCTTTTGTAGTTCTTTGTACTTGTGATTTCTACACTTCTGAGGCTATCTGAAGCCCTACACAACTTCTAGGTGGAGATTGGTGGCTGCCCACCTAATCAAACTAGATTATTTTGGAAGTTTTCATGTCAATACAACTTTATGTACTTCCAGGGCCGTTTTGGGGCCCCAAACAGTTTTCTTTTTTGCTTTCCATAGTTAAACTATAGACGGAGCCATAGTTTGAAACTACAATCTGTATTTATCAAAAAGACCTTTCCAACGGGCTATCACATGCCTAAAATGGAGGTCATATGCAAACGTTATGACCCCGAGAAGTTGAGGTACCAACTTACCCATCGGGGCCCACATAAGTTTTGGCATTTCATCTCCTAGGGTTAGGTTTTCGGATGTCTATGGTTTTGGCATTCATGAGTAATATTAAAAAGGCCTCTGGAGCCTCATTGTAATCATTCTGCTCATGCAAATGCATGTAACAGTCACATCTCTTCTCAGAGATAGCTACCAGCATTTGAGAAAGTTATTTTCAGTTATGTAGTTTTACAATTTCATCCTTTTTTATTTATTCAATAGAAGTTATTGTTCAATGAATATTTATTGTTGTTCTCTGTATCTTTGTGTTATTGTATTCAATTTATTATTCATTTTGTTTCGCTCATAAATCCGAATCAAGCATATAGATGCCATGACCACATCTCGAATCACAACAATAATGATCTAGATAATAATGACTTTACTAGTATTTTGTGATAAAGGAAACAAAGTAAAGCATAAAAAATGTCAATTTTTGTACCATGCCTTTCTTCTATATAAATCCCTACCTAGGAAACTATATAAAGATATAGAACAACAAAGACATAAACTCCATTCGAAATATAGGTCATGATTGTAGTTTTCTTGGAAATCAACTAAATGTTCTTCACAAAATTAGGGATAAGGGATAGAGGTTAAAGGTCATTTGGACCATTAAGCCTAAGAGTGGTTTTTGATGCTAAGCCACTCTCGAAGAGAGGTTCGCAAAGGAAATAAGTCAATGGCTTACCAAATAGACTATTGTTATGTTTAACTTAAGTGATTCACATTGTTATTCTAAATATTCTTAAATATTATGAAATTCACCATTAAAGTGTTCTCTAACCTAAAATGTTCTCTAACCTAGTGGAATAAAGAAGATAGAAGACCGAGGTCATAAGATCTCATATGGCTAATCAAAATCTAAAATTTATAAATCTTACTTAATTATAACACATATAATATTAACTCATGTTACAATCAAAATAGTACAAAAAGCCTAGGAAGAAATCTAGTTAAAATCATTGCCACTTGTGCTCAGCTTGTAAGAAGAATAATGGAAAACATTAAATTGCAAAGACTTTTAGGTTTTAGGAAATTAGTGTAACTAATTTACAAAATTTGTTATAATCAATATAGTATAAATCCAATTTCGTTGAAGCAGTTGATAAGTGTATGGCCCTAGGATGGTCTGAATTTTACAAAATTCGTTATAATCAGTATAGTATAAATCCAATTTCGTTGAAGCAGTTGATAAGTGTATGGCCCTAGGACGGTCTAAATAATGTATGACAATATAGTGTAAATGGTTTACTTTACGTCTACATACACATAATGCAAATGATTTTTAGATACACAATTCCATGCAAATACATTCACAATCACTTTTAAACACGTGCATAAGTATATAGCAAGATTTACAAGCACCGCCACATATGATATTGTTCTGCAAATACGTTCACCATCACTTTTAAACACGTGCATTCGTATATAACCAAATTTACAAGCACCGCCACATATGATATTCTTATAAAGTTAACGTTAATAAATTATATAATATTTATTTTAACTTTAATTTTATTAATTAAAAATATATGATGAAATTGTTGTATATGTTTCAAAGATTCCACGTAAAGATAGATATATGCAAATCTATTATTTTATTATATATAATTTTTTATCTTTTAATAATTAAAAATTAACATTTTATTAATCGTTTAATATTTTATACTTGTATATGTATATTTCATTTCAATATATAATGAGTACACATAAATAAACGTGTATTTTAATCGTTTAAATGCATTACAATAATATTACATAAATAATCGTTATATTATACTAATCATATATCATGAAAAATAATGTCGTATATATAATATCAAAACTGGTGTTGTACATAGAATTGAAAAGGAAAAAGGATTTGTGATTGATATCTTCATTTAATCACGAGAGATTTTGAGAGATTTTGAAGAAGATGAAAAAAAAGAAAAGAAAGAGTAAGTTACATTTTCATATATAAAATAATAAAATTATTGAAGATTGTTATTATCAAACGTTTTATATTTAACTATGATGATGATGATAATGATAATGATTAACGTCCACTAAGATCGAATTAGTCTATTGGACCTTAAGAGGGTAAGTGATTATTTGTGATTCTTTAGAATTTTGTTTATGTGCTTGAAAAGCATTAAGAGAAGCTTTCCAAGATCACCATACTTTTGTTGAGTTAAGATGTTAGGAAGGTTGGTAGTGTGATAAATATTTTGAAAATGAGATCTAATATGGGTATAGGCTGGACAATCTAAGAGAAAGTGCTTTTCATCTTCAACCTTCTTAGTGTCACAAAGGTGACACACTCTTTCATCCCATGGCGTTTTAGGAATTGACCAACACTCAGTTCCACTGTGGAGCTTGTGAGAATTTGTTCTTATCCTAGCAATGTTTATTTTTTTCTTTACACTTGGCAAAACAGATAGACAATTTTGATCTTCTAGATTATGGTTGATTACATCTTTATACTACCTTAATTTTATTTTTTCATCTAACTCTTTATCACACCACATTTTCTCTTTAAATTTTGATTTGATGTTTTTTTTAATAGTATCTTTTTTCTGCAAAATGGTTTCTTCCATGATTCCCCAATAGTTTAGCCAAGACTGGGCGTCTTTATGCCATCCTCGCTTGAGTCGATGGTGGTTATGACTAGATTTTGAAGCAATTTTAGGTACCCTCTTGTCTTCCATGTTGTTTAACTTGTTCTTATACATTAGTTATCTAGTCATAGCCATGGTCTCAATGGGGGAGAGGCTTGTTTCTAAAAGGAGGATGGTATAGGGCATATTTCCTTTAATTTTGAGATTATAGGTTATAAAATTCTTTTGTATTTGCTCTATCTTTCTCCATGATTCACGAGAGATACTACAACTCTAGACTTCACATCCATAAAGAATAGCAGGTGTAAGAAAAGTCTCAAAGAGGAGTTTCTTTTTATTCCAACTCCAAAGATCAGCTGATTTACAATTGTTTTGAAGCCCATAATAAGCTTTCCATCCCCCAATAATCCTTTTCTCATTGCTATAATTCCAATTGAGCTTGTGGTGAATATCAATTCCAAAATATTTGTATGAAGTCACTTCCTCCAATTTGTTTTTTTCATATACAAAGGTGTCATAAGAGATCTTATTGGATTTAATAATCATGGCCTTGGTCTTATCAGTATTAACAATCATACCCATATTGGAGCAAAAATCCTTGAGGATTCTTAGTTGGTTTTCAAGATCATGGGGACTTCTTGCCATAAGAACGATATCATCGGCATAAAGAAGAAGATTGATGACTATACTAGTGAGAGTAGGGCCGACACAACCTGCTTTTTCCAAGCATTCTTCTAACATGTCAATGTATATGCCAAAAAGGGTAGGGGACAAGGGACAATCTTGTTTGACTATGGTATTGCAGTTAATCTCTTTTGACTAGCTCTCAGTGTTTTTAAACTTAGAAATAACGTTTTCATACATCCTTATTGCAGTAGCCCTCAACTTGAAAGGCACTTTTATCTCTTCCAACCTATTCCAAATTTTTTTCCTAGGAACCATGTCAAAATCTTTTCTAAAGTCAACAAAACAACAAAAAAGATTCGTTTTAGTATTGTGGAACTCCTCTACAATGATCCTAAAGGTAACAAGATGGTCCACAGTTGAATGGTATCTCCTAAAACTGGCCTGACCTTTATCTCTTTTACCATGACTTTCTAGCCAAAGGCTAATCTTCTTTTCCAAAATAATTCCATAAAGCTTGGCTAAAATTGGGCTAATCATAATGGTCCTATAAATAGGGGGAATGTTTCTATCCCCATTTTTAAAAATAGGAACAATGAGGCTTTGCGTCCAGGGTTTAGGGAAGTCCTGCTTGATTGCTAAATTGAAGAGCTTGTGTATGTGAGGGATAAGGATTGGCCCTCCGATTTTAAAAATTTCAGCTTGGCAGCCTTCAATGTCCTTAGCTTTCCCATTTGCGAGTCGCTTAACCTAGAACTCTATGTCATCTAAAGAAAAAACTTCTTCCTTTGTAGGGACAATAGGAATGGTGTCCATGCAATTAGGGAACTCATAAAGACTTTTAAGGTAGGAATTCCAGTTCCTTAAGGGAATCCTATTATTTTCTTTAGTATTGCGTTTTAGAATTTGGCTCCAGAACTTCTTACGATCCAACTTGTATAGTTGTGAAAGTTGCTCTTGCCTTTTATTGATATAGTATCAATTTCTCCTTTTAATTAGGGATAATATATGTTCAAATTCATGATGAAACTCAAAGATTATGAATATATGCATGGTAATCTATACATACATGTGAATATATGAATATTGTAGGATTTATTAATAAGTCAAAAAAACAATGTAGAAATGCAAATTGTGTATCTCTTCACACACTTAATAAGGAGAGGTTCATGTCTAGAATTGTGAAATTATATGTTTGTGTGGTTGCAATTTAGAATTTGTTTATTGGATATTAGTTGTTAGTACAATAATGTGTTTTTTAGTTTTATACATATCTCAAAACATTTAATTTTTTTTTTTTTTTGGATATGATTTGTTGGTACACTATTGTTTTTCTAGTTCTAGACTTATTCCAAAACAAAGACAAACAACTAGTCTTCCCTTAGATGTCCTAATGGGACACAAGAAGAAAGAAACAAAATGCTATTGTATAAGTTTTCAATTTTAAGTGTTTGTATTCACAGTTTTTGTTGATGGACTATTGATGTTATGCACCTAGTTATGTTATATTGAGAAGAAACAGGAATGTCACTGAAATTACCAATGGAACAACATAATATAAAGAATAGCACACCAAAATGATACATTTATTGAAATGGGAGCCATGTTCACTTTCCTCTTCGAGTGGGAAACCTCCCATAGAGTAGCGCTCTATTACAATAATTCTCAAGACAAATAATTTTCATGTCCTCGACTCCTATTTATAATAAATCTATCTACCAAAAGAACAATCTAGAGGAAGATATTCCTAGAAGCAAAAGCTTATTTTAGGTCTTCTTACATTTTGCTTGTTGACCTTATCAAATAGGCCTTATTTACTAATATTGACCTTTATTACAAGGAAAATATATTATTCTACCTATGTCAGGGGTTAGGGAGGTTAGGTCCCTAAAATCCCCCCCCGAAAAACAACCTTGTCCTCAAGGCTTGAGATGAGGAAATTGTTGCAGAATGGTAGCCAGATCCCAGGTGGCATATTATGGTTGTGTGTCCTTCCAATGGAATACAAATTCATTGATGGTGTGTTGGTGGAGACGATGCTCACGCTGGTCGAAGACTTCTTATGGCTTCAACCAAATGGAACCTTCTTTGTCCAATTCAGGTGGACTAGTCTATTTTTGGCACCTAGTGTCGAGCACTTTCTTTAAGCAGGAAACAAGAAGAATAGGATGGAGCTTATTGTGACTGGGAATCTTTAAACAGTAGGCCACTAGCTCCACTCTCTTAAGAATATGATAAGAAGCATAAAATTTGGGGGTGAGTTTCTGACAGTGTTGGCATTTGAGTGAAGCCTGCTTATACGGTTGTAGATGAAGAAACACCTCATCCGCTTCAACAAATTCATGTTTAAAACGACCCTGATCTTCTTGTTTTTTCATGTGATTCTAATCCATTATCAAATTTTCTTTGAGAGTCTATAGAATAGCCATGCAAATTGTTAGAGTTTGATCCACTTGCTGAAACTTGGAGACATTGGACATGTATGATAGAACCGAGGGTGTATTTTTTCCATAGACTGCTTCAAAGGGAGTCATGTGAGTGGTGGTATGGTAAGAGGTGTTGGACCACCATTCAACAAGGGGTAGCCACTGAACCCACTGACTTTTTATATCATACACAAAACACCTCAAAGAGGTTTCAAATTAGTTGTTGACCACTTTAGTTTGTCCATTAGTCCGAGGATGATATGCTTTGTTGAGATGCAATTGGGTTCCCTAGAGGCTAAATAATTCTAGACATAAAGTGCTAGTAAAAGTTGGATTAGGGTAAGAAACAATAGTTTTAGGCATGCCATGGAGCTTGAACATATTATCCATAAAAAATCGAGCCACGGTGTATGTTGTGAATGGGTGTTGAAGAGCACAAAAATGAGCATATTTGGAAAGACGATCCACTACTACCATTATGAATGAATTATTGTCCAATTTAGGTAATCCAAGAATTAAGTCCATATAAATATATGTCCAAATAGTAGGTTGAATCAATAGAGGTTGGAGTGCGCCTAGAGCTTTGACTATCTCGCCCTTATTGCATTGAAAGGTATTGGATTCAACCACAAAGGTTTGAATGTCCTATTTCATACCATCCCAGAAAAAATAATGTTTGACCCATTCATATGTTTTGGTAAAACCGAAATGTCGAGTTGTAGGTGAAGCATGAAACTCAAAGAGCACGGTGTATTTAAGGTTTGATTGTTTTCTTGAATACATGCAACCTTTATAACAAAGCTCGTCATGGTGCCATGAGTACCCTAAAGAAGCTTGAGGATCATGTTGCAGTGTTTTGATAAGTCTAAAAACTTTGGTGTCTTGCAACCATTCTTGGTGAACCTCCTGAAGAGAATCTGCGACAAAGAATGAGAGGGAAAAAAGGGACCCGTCTTTTTCATATTTCCTTGAAAGGGAATCAACCACTACATTTTATTTTCCTTTTTTGTAGTGGATCTCATAATAATATCCAAATAGCTTAGTCAACCATTTTTGTTGCTTCGGGGAAGAAATTCATTGTTCTAGAAAATACTCGAGTCTTTGATGATCAATATTAATTTTGAAGTGAGCCCGAAGGGGTTGAATCCAATGGTGGAAAGCGAGGAGTTTTTCACCATTGGGTAAGGTTCAATTCTCATGAGGGCCTAGCCTGAAGCCATGGGGACACCTTGAGGTAGTGGTCGAATGTGTGGTTGCACTTAGAGATACTATATTAAATGGTATCATGACCCGTGCACACATAAGTGGATCAAATCCCACCCCCATGTCCTTTATACAAAGGCCCCTCGGGGGCAACTCAATTGGCAAGTGCCGTGAATATGGAGTTCCATGAGGTTTTGAGTTCAAATCCCCCCGACTTACAATGTGTGCCACATAAGGGGCATCGTGGACACACCTGGAGGTTATAGTGGTAGCATTTGGATAACACGACCATGTGTAACACGAGCACATGCCCAACTAGTTTCTAATTCCTCTAGACATAAAATAATAATTATTATTATTATTATTATTAATTTGGAAGTGCTTCCCCAAGATATAAGGATGCCATAGATCCACAACATGTAGAATAGCCAACATTTCCTTTTCATAGGTGGATTGGACCAAATGATGCACAAACAATTGATTTTTAGTGAAAGCCAAAGGTCGACCATCTTGCATGAGGATATCCCCAATGCCTTTCCCTAAGGCGTCACACTCCAGTACAAAGGTCTTGTTGAAGTCATGGGGAGCCAAAACAAGATTAATGCACATAGTATATTTCAAAGCTTGGAAGGAATGGCCCGTTGTAGGAGTCCAACTGAAATCATTGTTTGTAAGGAGCATCATGAGGGGAGCTACAATTTTTCCATAATTCTGAACAAACTTGCGAAAATATCCCATCAAAACCAGGAAGCCACCCAAAATTTTAAGAGTTTTTGGGCACGACCAATCCTGCATAGCTTCAATTTTCTTTGGATCCACCCTAACGCCATCATTACTAAAAGTATGTCCTAGGTACTCAACTTTAGAGGCTCCAAAAACACATTTAGAATCGTTAAGAAAAAGTTTGTGCAGAGATAATAGCTACAAAAATTGATCCACATGGGTACGATGGGATCACCACATTTTTCTATAGATTAGAATATCATCAAAGAAAACCAAGGCAAAATGAAGGACAAAAGGATGGAATACATGATTCATGAGACTTTTAAAAGTGGATGGAGCATTACAGAGGCTGAATAGAATAACTAAGAACTCATAGTGACCCTCATGAGTTTTGAATGTAGTCTTGGGAATGTCTTCTTCTTTCATATGAATATAGTGGTAGCCAGAATGGAGATCAAATTTGTTAAAACATTGAGCACCACTCAATTCATCCAAAAGGGCATCAATGACAAGAATGGGAAATTTTTCTTTGATTTTTATTTTTTTGAGGGTGCGAAAATCAGGATACATTTGTTAGGTACCTTATTTCTTTAGTAGCATGACTGTTGAAGAAGAATAGGGGCTGGTACTAAGACGGATGACACAAAATTCTAGCAATTCTTGAACAATCTTGTCAATTTCATTATTCTGGGTGAAGGTATGATGATAAGGGTGAATATTTGGGGGAATACTTCCTCAAACTAGATGAATGGAATGATCATGCACATCGCGAGAAGGAGGAAGTCCTTGGCGGGTTTGAAACACAACTTGGTGTTGGGAGAGGATAGATTGGAGGTTGATATGGACAGAGGGTATTTCAACTATCTAAATGAAATGAAGTTGGGAAATAATTCCAAAATGACCTTTTCTGAGAATCTTTTCCATTCGATTGGAACTTATGATATCTGGTGAACCTACGATGATGCCTTGGAATTGGTGTTATTGGCCCTCCTACTAGAATTGCATGGTTAATTTGTGGAAATCCATGGTGATAGTGTCGAGAGTGCATAACTATTCTACACCAAGTACAATGTTAGAACCTCCCATGTTAAATGAAAACATATGATATTTCAAGCGATACTGACCAATTTGTAGGCATACATTTTCATAATGCCCTCCACATTTCATGTAACCCCCATCGAAAATCATGATTTGGAAATTAATAACAGAATATACATAGAAAATGACTTATTGGGAAATGTAGTGATGAATAAAATTATGCATGCTACCACTGTCAACGAGAATGATCAATTTCATGTGCCTAGTGTATCCAATTAACTTGAGGGTTTGGGGAGCAAAGAAACCATTGAGTGCATTAAGGGAAATTAGTGGTTCAACTTCTTGTTCATCAAAGGATGGATTAAGCTCAGCTGGTGGGGGTAGCTTAGTTACATGGGGAGCATATCCCTCTTCTTCAAAACCATCCTCAAAAATATCCATAAAAATATTTTGTTCCTTACACTTGTCCCCCCAAAAATACTTGTCATCACAATTATAACAAATACCCTTAAGTTGCCGTTCAACCATTTCAGACCGAGTCAATTTATGGATCTTGAGGGGAGTGGTAGGAAGGGTGGGAAGGGTGGATTTATGGAGAGGAATAAAGGGTGTTTTCTGGTTTTGTATGAGACTATGTTTTGTGCTTCCTTAACTTGTTTAGTAGCTTTGAACCAAGTTTGGGGGTAATCCATGAGGACATGGGCACTTATTTCATCCTTGAGGCCACTGTTAAAGCATTCCCTAAAAAATCATCTATCATGCCCTCCATTCTTAAATCCAATTGCTCAAAGGAAGCTATAAACTCTTCCATTGGGCTAGTTTGTTTCAACTTGATCAAATGGCCTAAATGATGGATTTCAGTGTCAAAGTAGTCATAAAGCTCTGCAACAAACTATGTCAAACGCACATACCCTTGGTGTGCGTTTTTATGTCATTTCCACCATTGCCAACATTTAGGATCCAAATGGAGAACACCATAATTCAGTGTGGCCAATTCATTGGTAATGTCGTGCAAAGTGTATTGTTCCATTTGGGTGACCCAGCCCGTGGGATCTGAGCCATCAAATTTTTTCACATCCAATCTAGGAAGATATAGGTCATACTGAAAGTGATTGGAATGAAAAATATGGGAATTGGATGAAGTATCACCTTTGGTGTGTAAAGGATGGTCAGATGAGGGAAGGCCTCTAGGAATATTCAATTTGGAAAAGAGTTGGAAAGAAAGGGATTCAAGATGTCTTTCAAGCTAAAATTCCATGTGGGCAGAGAGGTCCTTCATCATGTCATGTTTTAGGTCTTCCATTTTGGTGTCTATGGTGGAGTTCATGGAGGAATTGATGGTGAAAATATTGGCATTAATTTGTCACAATTACTTCTGGGTCATGGAGAGATCAGATGACAAGGAATTGAAGCATGATTCAAGGTATTGGTTATGGGTGTGGGCCATGGTGAAGGGGGGCATAGGAAAGGAGTCAGTGGGTCCACAAAAAAAATGGGTTACGAGTGAAGGGTATCATGAGGATCAAGGAGAAAATGAGAATATAATGGGATAGGTTCCAAATAAGGTTGTCGGGAGGGGGGGTTGGGACCATAGGGAAAAAAGGATAAAAAGTGATAGTTATCACAACGATCAAGACAAAAAGAAGAATCCATTGGGATATGTCTCCAATAAGGGTGTGGGAATTCGCCGAACCCTTTTTTTTTAACTCCTACAGAGTTATACTACAATCTGAATAATACTATAGTGTTGAAATCCCCAAATTCTTAATAAGGAAATATCTGTAGTAATTTCTCAACTAGAATGCAAAAGGAAAGGTTGCATGACAATAGATCTTGTATGCTCCTTTTCTATTATGTTTCCATCCCAAGGGTTAGGGTTTTTAGGGTTCCTACATAAAAGGGTTTTCCCTATGCTATCGCTCTTTGATATATGTTTGGGGCCAAACAATACTACTTGGCCCAATATCTTAGGGCACCAATTAAGGAGGATAGACTATACCGTTAGTCGTACTACCTGATTACCTAGGTATTAGAGAGAATCATCTCGAGTGTTGTTCTCGGTGGCACTATAACAATTAGGCAGTCAATTAGTTGATCTATGGATGCTTTAAGGATACCTAAGAGGGCTCCCGATATAACAGAGGTACTTTGAAGAGCAAGTCCATAAACATGTATTGTCTAATGTGATACCACTCAAAGGGAAACTAACAGGGGTTACAAGGATGTCCAAGAATGTGATCTTAAAAACCTCTTGTATTTCCAGCATGTATGTTTACTTGATCATGGATTTATGTGGTGAATGACAGATAATTGTAGTTTAAATATTTCATAACACATCTCTACCCTAAAAAACAATTAACCCATAATTACTGCCAAGGAAATTTCTCTGATACCACTTACCTGGTTATGTTATAGTGAGTAGAAACATGAATATCACATAAAATTAGCAACATAACAACAGACTATAGAGAATAACACACAAAATGATACCTTTATTGAAATGGTAGAAATGTTCACCTGACTCTTTGAGGGGGAAACCTACAACAAAGAAACACTATATTACAATAATTCTCAAGACAAAGGATTCTCATTCTCTCGACTCCTATTTATACTAAATCTATCTACAAAAAGAACAATCTATAGAAAGATCTTTCTATAAGCAGAAGCTTCTATTATGTCTTCTTATATTTGACTTATTCACCTTATTAACTAGGCCTTATTTATTAATATCGTCCTTTATTACATGGAAAATATATTATTCTACCTACGTGAGGGGTCACAAAGGTTAGGTCCCTAAAAATTGAAAGACTCAAATTATCTTTTTAAAATGCTTACTCAAAATGTATTGTATGCAACTTTCTCATGGAGGTTTGTTCAAATTAGATATTGAAATGAATATATTTTTTTGTCTATTATATTCAAAATTATAAAATATAGTGCACGCTTGTTCATATAGTATCCATTTTTACAATGATGATATAAGTGATGCTATTATCATTACTATATAGTTTTAGGATGATATAGGGAATGACAAAAAGTGTTACTATTGCACCTCTTTCATTTCATCACACTATTGCTTCTTATAAAGTGAGAAGGGCATAAATGCTAATTGTTTCCCAAGAAGAGGATAATAATCTTTTGAATATTCCTCCTTTATAATATCCACTTTCTAACTTAATTACTATTGTACATTAAGGGTTAAAGAATCAAGTGGCACTAATAAGTGTTTGGAAACTTACTTGCATTGTTTTTTTTAAGACAAACAACATCAATGGGTGCAATGGTTACCACTAGAGGAATGGTGGTACAACACTTCTTGTCATACAACCACCAAAATGACACCATATGAAATGATGTATGGCCAATAACTTCCTATATTCCAAGCACATAAAAGGTCTACGCTATTGAAAATTTGTTGCAAGGTAGGCCAATTACCTTCATGGATCTAAACAAAAACCTCCACATGGCCCAAAATCGTATGAAGCAAAAAGATGACTAGAAACACTCTGAAAGGGTTTTCCAAGAGGGTGATCAGGTGTTTCTCAGAGTCAAACCTTACAAGAAAACATCATTTAATGCTCATGGCCATCGCAAGTTGGAACCCAAATTTTATGGCCCTTATCAGATTCTCAAACACATTGGTCTAGTTCCCTAGAAACTTTCACTTCCAGATACCTCCAAAATACATCTGGTGTTCCATGTTTCTTGTTTAAAGAAAGTGGTGGGTCGGACTTGTCAAGTTCAAACCATCCTACTGGAACTAGATGAATAAGGATCCATTTGGCTGCAACTCGAATTTATTCTCACCATGCGAGAGAGTCACCTGTGAGGCCAAACTATCAAATAAGTTTTGATCAAATGGAAGGACACATCTCCATAGGATGAAATGTGGGAACCAACTACCATATTTCAATAGTTTATGCATGTTCATATTTGAGGACAAGGGTTCTTTTGAAGGGGGAGGGCATGTTAGGATTTGTCCCTAAACCCTCATAGTTAGTTATTAGTTAGTTTTCATTGTAATAAGTGGTCAACCCTCATTATTATAGAGACCACAAGTAGTTAGGAGGTTGGTTAGTGGAATGTTATAAGTTAGTTATGGATAACACATGGTATTGGCTCGTGGTATTGGCCCATGGTATTTTTGGCTGTGAACTATATTAAGGAATGCATCTCTCCATTGTAAGTTGTTGAGGATTATTGTAATATATCTATACTCATTTGGAGGTTTCCTCCTTGAACAGAAAATTGAACTAAGTTTTCTATGATATTAATATTCTATTTATGCTCTATATTTGATGTTCCTATTACTTGCACAATATATTTTCTTGTTCTGTTAAATTTTTTAGATATATAACAAATAGTCCCTAGGGAACATATATCATTCTTAAACCATTCCTGGGAATAAATACCTTTTTCCCACATATTTTACTTGCCATCTCTATATTTTCTAAGTTAGTTTTTTTTTGGATTTAAATGTTTCTCCCACTCTCTGTGGAATTTGTGTTTCTCTTGCAAGAAAATCAGTGTCTAGGTAAATGATATATCCTAATAGTTTCAGTTCCATAGCTATGTCATTATAATTACTATGGCCATATCTATCTCATCATTTTCTAAATGGAAGGGTTGAAACATAAAGTCAAAAACCTCTCCTCTTCTCACGATATTTAACATACACGTTGGAAAAAAAATTGTGTCTCTCCATGCTTTGTCACACTGCTGGAATTTGCTGATAGTGAAATTTTCATCCTCGAAACCACCTATTTCAATTGTTGCACCTATGGTATAGGACACCCATATTTCAATTGTGGCCATGGTTTTACAAGTTCAAAGCTGAAATGTCTTTTTTAGGAATTCACACGAACATGAATGGATGTTGAGGAATGTAAGTCGTGGAATGCATGCTCATGCTTTGGAAACCATTGGAAGACAAGACCTTTTTTTAAATGACTTAGGGTTATATTGGTATATTTTTCTATAAATCACTTTTGATAAGAAAATTAAAATTGTATTTATAGATAATGTATTATTTATTACAAATAACACTTCTACAAAACTTCTTATGCATTTTTATAAGCACACTCAAGTATATTGTAGCATGTTTTAGCAATGGACTTGGGGTTTTTTAGAATTAATGAAAAATTTACATCCTCTAAATGAGGGGAATTACTTGAGGGTTTTCCCGGCCAGGGGTTGGTTCTTGGAAAATAAAAAATGATTTCCAAAATGAGTCAAAGTAATTTTGAAAGAAAAATTGAAAACGTTGTTAACTATCATACAAACACACACACACACAATTAAAAATTAAATAGTAAGCAACATATCTTGCATGGATTTGAAACCAATCATAGGTGTGCGAGACTTACAAGTACTTCGAGTTTCTAAGATTTTGGAACTTGGGAAATGACTCAACATACAAGGTTAACTACATATGTGTGTTTCCAAACATCTTGTCAAGCATGGTTCATGGTTGTTATAAGATATGCCTTAGTAGCATCAATCATACACAATGTATCAACATCCATTTTAATTCATATTCCTATGAAATCCATTCAAATGGGATATAGAAGAAGCATTTAAGGTTTAGGCATGCATAGGGCTTTATAATATGTCTAGGGCATGCATTTTTCATTAACAAGGTGTGCATATTCCTCCTTAATACGTAAACATTCAATCTCATGCCCTCAATGGGAAATTTCATCTTGAGATGTGCATTTTTCCCTTTCAAGGCATGCATTTTCCTCAATACCCTGTTTTCATATAATTTCTTAAGGTCAACATTCAATTACCAACACAAGGCATGCATTTTTGTTCCTAGAGTGTGCATTTTCCATCTACCTTGTATTCATGCATTAATTTTATGCATATTTTTTTTGAGGTTGTGCATTTTTCACCATAGGGTGTGAATAATTTATTTGAGGGAATGGATGTTTCATAATCATATATATCCCTGATATAATAATACCAATTTCACCATTGGGAGTGCATTTCCCTCAGACCAGCATGTGTTTCAACAAAGCCAGTTTTAACAATTTGACCTCTTTGTTTTACAAGGATGCTTTTACCCTTTATCCATAGTAGAAGGGTTTTTGTCTGAAAATTCCCACTATGTCCTCTAAAATGCAATCCTAAGGCATAAGATATATGCCTTCTTGTAGGATGGGTATGTTACAATTTCCCACCCATCCAATCCTCATTGTTTCAATTACTGATTTTTCATGCCAACCATTTGACAAATAATGGAAGGATTAATTGTGTTTATGTTGTTACATAAAACTCTAATTCAAGATTCTTATAGTTTCAACATATAAAATTGCACACTCACATGTAAGAAATACATGTTTTTCTTTTAAACTCTAATTTTTTCCCTCTTATAAAATGCATGCCAGGTTTCACAAAAATGCATGCCCGAGTCTTAAAACACCTCCAATTTGAGTGATTCGATTTGTTGAGGTTGTATTAGATAATTTTCATGTGTACATATTTTCATTTCCATTTTCAAAGATAAATGTGGCTGCTCTGTAAAAGAGGAAAAATATTCCTTGTAAGTTGAAAGAACAAAATAGTAGAAAGCAACCTAATAGAAATTCACACCCATGCTTCTATATAACTTGAAATTTAGTTATAAGATATTTGAGGTGAACATAATAATAGTATAAATCTACCTATGTCGCCATAAGTTTAGATTGAAATGAAATGAGACTTCTACTTTGAACCAAGATAGAAGACTCTTTATAAAATCTAGGGTAAAATTGTCTTAAAATGCACATCGAGGACTCATATGAGCTCTAAATTGAGTGATTCAAATTGTGAAGTTTTTATTTTATTATTTTACATATTGTAATACATTTTCTTGTCCATTTTCAAATAAAAACCCCTCTTCTATGCATAGAGGCTAAAAAATACCTTGCAAATGGAAAAGAATGCATAAAGGAAAAAATGAATAACAAATCATGAAAAAAAAGCATGATGCAAAATGCATGCCCTACCAAGAAAAATATATGTATGAAGTTGGTAATTTACATGTTACAAGTTACATGACTTTGGATATGTTGTAAACACTAAATACTGTATACTAGGGTGATATCTCAAGTTTTTTCCCTTTCTCTAGTTTCAACAATATTGGATTTACACCCTATGTGAAAGGTTGGAGGATGCATGCCAACCATTTAACAAAAATGTTTACAAATTTTGGAACGATGTTCCCCAACTTTTTTACGAAATCACAGCCATAAAATTGTTTCCCTTTCCTTTAATTCCTCTCACATGGGGTCATAGCCCCTCTTCCTCTCTATTATGTGTATTATGTTTTTTGGCCTATAGAAATGCATTTACATGTGTGAAATTGGTAGGATATATTTGTATATTGTACTTATATTTCTTCATTGGATTTTGTTGTAACAATTAATTATAATTCCATATAACATTACTCAATAGGAATATGATAAAATGCTTTAAAGTTTATTTGTAGCATTGGACGCAAAGGGTGAGAGGAAATTTTATTTCCCTTGCAATAAATGCAAGGGATTCAATAGAAGAAGGCTTTTAATAACAAAAAATGAAAGGCAGTGTAGACAGTTTGGACACATTGAAGGGGGGTATGAATATCGTCCCTTGGTAAGTTAGTACTCACTATATGTTTTTTAATTGATTATACTTGTAGAACTTTCTATCCTTTAGATATTCATTACATACACTAATATTATTTGATTGATTGTAATTATAAATAAAGGGTGTCCTAAGTGTGACCTTGGGAATGTGACAAGTAGTAGAAGAAATATTGTTGTACACAATGAGGAATATGGAGCGAATATGGAAGAAAATGACACTGATAATGGTGCAGTTGAGAATGATAGTATAAATATATTGATCTAGGACAACTTTTCTCCAATGAATGACAATTTCTATTATATTCATTATGTACCTATGATTGAGAAGTCGCAAAAACCAATTTACGAAGGATCGAGGAAAAATATTCTCTCTGTTATATTGTTGTTAGTGAACTTGAAGGTATTGAATGGTTTGTCAAACACTCATCTCACCCATATCCTAAGGTATGTAATATAAGTCGTCACATATACATAAAAGGTTTTTTTTTGTTTTGGTTTCTCTATTTTTAGTGTTATTGATTAACATGTAAATTATACGGATGAAATATTTAATATTAGTGTTATTTACATTACTAGTTATATTTTGCATTGTATATTGTTAGGTGGATTTCTCCTACCATCATCAAATACTTTACTTCACACATACCGAAAATTATCTTCCATTATGAAAGATATTGGAATGGAGTACCAAGCTATTTATGTATGTACTAATGATCATATTATTTATTATGGACAGTATGCATCAGAATTGAAATTTCGGCAATGTCAAATCAATGGATATTGAACCGATCAAGTAACACAATATCTTCCTCGCAAGGTTCTTCCTCATATTCCCATAATTCCACGTTTGCAGTGACTGTTCAGGTGCCAAAGCATAGAAAAATTAATGGATTGCCATGCATAGAACATAAGTGAGGATGGTGTTCTTTTAATGACTACATATGGTTCTGCATTTAGGAACATTGAAGAAATATGGCCAATTTTTAAAGAAGAACCTCATATTTTTAGAATTTCAATGGAAATTGACAGTGTCAATCTATTTGGTGAGATCAGGTCTATTTACTCAATGCAACCTATTTTTGTTATAAACAATGACCTTCCTCCTTGGATGTCAATAAATAGGGAGCACATGGTGTTGGCAATGATTGTTCCAACTATTTGTTTACAATATTTTTTTGAACGCAACATTTCATTTGTCTTGTTTGTTGCATAATTTCTTATATATACATATATATAAAGTAGTAATGATCTGTATTTTCAATAAATTAGGTAAGTACTGAGTTAAATATATGAATCTATATATTGAGCCTCTTATCAACGAGCTACTAAAGTTATGGGTTGGAATCATTATGTACAACATCTATAGACCAATAGGGAAAAAGCAATTTGAATTCCATGGAATACTTACATCGACAATTCATGATGTGCCAGGGATAACACAATTTTTTGGTATGTAATGTACAACTGCACTTTAATAGTATATATACATTTTAAAATATCTTGCATTTTTTTTAATAATTCCTTGGTATATAATTGATATTGACATATATCCATATGTTGTAGGCCTACGAACCAAGGGTAAATTTGCATGTCCAATATGTGGTCCTAGGATGAAATATCGTCATTCAAGAAGTTTAGGAAAGGAGGTTTTTGATGAGTATAGGAACTTCCTCCCTAAGAACCATAGTTATCGAACTATAGAAAAATATCTTTCAAATATCAAAGAAGAGACTGGAATAAAACACGAAGAATGACACCTCACATATGGAAGTTGGAATATAATAGAAATCATCAAGGTAATAAATTAATCTATGTGTCATATATATTAATGTTTTACAATTTTAATTTTTATTGAAATATGTTTACTTCATCTAACAACTATTGTTGTAATATCATTTATTTTTAATAAATGTCGTCAGGGAATTAATGGGCCTCCAAGAGAAATGAAAACATACCCTATACAATTCAGCGAGTTTCCCTACTATGAGCACCTAAAAACAACTCATTTGTTTGATACAATGCATATCGGGAAGAATGTAACAAAAACATTATGGAGAATATTAGATGGAAAGAGTGACAAAGAAAAAAATGGAAAAATTTGTTGTGACATTTAGGAAGCCAATCATGCAATGAAAAATGTAATTAATTCAAATAGTGATGGACATGGAGATAGTCTTCCATGGTTATTTACAAAGAAACAAAGAAATGTTGTAAAAAATGTGATTAGGAAAATTAAATTTCCTACGTGATTTGCTTCAAACATAAATAATATCTTAACGAAGAAAGGTAAATTTGGTGGGGTGAAAAATCATGAGTGGCATACCTTCATTAAGGTAATTATTTTGTTATATTGCTATATTGGTATTTTTTTGTTTACCTTTTTGTTATAGTATGTTGTACCTCTAATGTTTATAATGATTCTTTTTTTGTTACAGTGTTTTCTACCTCTATCTCTTCCAGACAACTTTGCCAAAAACATAAAACAAGTCATATATGATCTTGGAAAATACATGAGGTAAGTAATGATTTCTATGAAAAATACATGTTGCATAACTTGTTCACATGTGTTTTAATTGCAAGTTATACACTTAAACTTGTAGGCATTTGCTTGCATCATATGTAGATGGTTTTCATCATTTTCTTACATCATGTGTAGGTGGTTGTCATCATTTTCTTGCATCATGTGTAGGTGTTTTTCATATAAATAAGTCCATAAAAAATATATAAGGTATTGGAGGAGGGAACTTCCTCGCCTGATGTGTGAAATGAAAAGTACCTACCTTAGAAAGTTTTCAATTCACAAGAACACTACCTCATACACCAAGTTGAAGAGATTGAAATTTGTGGACCTATACACACAAGGTCAATGTGGATGGTGGAGAGGCATTTGAAATCATTGAAATCCTTTCTTAGACAAAGAGCACATTCTTAGGGTTCTATGGTGGAGGGATATATGGTATATCGATCCTTGGTGTATATTAGTCATTATATTCCTAAATTATAAGTAAATATGAATGTGATTCTTATTTGGGATGTCAACTCCATCAACGAATTTGAAGGGGTGATCTTGTTGGGGAAAGGTAGAATGAGAAAAGTAAAAGGTAATTAAATCTTAGAGATCTAAAATACTCTTTTTTATTCAGTTTTATCTACACCATACCTTTTTAATATGTATTCTTCCATAGATTATTAAGCTTTAACATAGTGTCAATTATTGATGAATTGTTATTTTTCAAATAGCTAGTTGAGAGTGGGATGTACTACATTTATACATTGCAAACAATATTGATTGGATGAAGGTATGGATACAATGATGTATACAATGTTATGGTAGGTTATCATGGGAAGGGGTCACTACATTGGTTAAAGAGACTCATCATAATCAAGATACCAATATTACACAGAGGGAAATTGATTTAGCATATGGTTTAAATGATAAACATGCAATCATATTCACCCACATTTTTGACTTTTTTTCCCATTATATTAATGTATGTTGTCTGTTATTTTTTTAAAACAGTTACTAATTCTAAATATGTTCATGAATTGACTATGCATTTTTTACGTGTTGGTCATAATGCAGTTGAAACACCATAAGGATATGTGGTGCAATGGTCATAAATTTCAAATCAAAAAGTTGGATGATAAGAAAAAAAACATTTGATTGTGGCATAATTGAATTGTTTCAGGTCACTAATATTTCCTCTAGAAGTGTCAGGCATCCAGAGGTATCTGAAAATAGTTACTATGGGTATTTCAATGATATACTTGAATGCGATTTTAAATCATTTAAATTAGTCCTACTCGAGGTCAAATGGTATACATTGCAAATGAATGAATGTGAACCTGAAAGAACTATTATTGAGCATGAGGATGGATTTATCATGGTTAATACAAGGATGCTTGAGATGGGTAGTGAGATTTATGTTCTTCCAAGCCAATGTGAGCAGTAAAGAAGGATAGTCATATGTTGTTAGATACAATAAAGGAGGAATTTTTTTAAAGTATAATGTAGCAGAAGAAGATGATATTGAAGAAGAAGATGACACATAGGAGAAAGTAGATGTTTTAGACAAAGAAGATGGAGAAATTGAGCTAGATGTAGCTGGCAATGTTCTTGATAATCATACCAACAATGAAATTATCAAAAAATGACTCTGATGATGATGTTATTATGCCAAATCCTTACAATGTCGATTTCGAACCAGATTTTGGAACGAATAATACAAATTTGGAGTTGGACGAAGAAGAAGATCAATGATATTGATATGTTGAAATGTAGGTCATTGTATGTGATTATATATTTTCTACGATTTATTATCTTTAAAGTATTTTCTTATATGGGTTAATGGTTTCTTGTTAATTTTTATTCCATATTATTGTATGTACCATTGGTTGGTTAGAAGTGATTGACATTGATTTCTCTTATAACCTACCAATCTATATTCTCCTAACCCATTTTGAGCATGTACTGATTAATTTTAACTATTAGTAAATATAAATTTTATTACAAACAAATAATGATTAAAAAATAAACAAATATAAAAAAACAATACTCAAAGATAATAAAAAAAAACACCGTTGTGCCAAACCCCTGACCAAATAAACCCACTCCAAACCTGCTGACCATTGCAATGATCTACCCCACCTGCCATTATGGAGAGTGCACAAAGGTGTAGACCCATACAAGGAGAGATCGACCCCACCTATGCATCCAAGGAGGAATCGACCCCAAAAGGTATTCAATATGTATCCTCGTTGTTGATGTAGATAGAGAGTGTAGATCCCATATGTGTTTGTTCAATATGAAATGGTTTACAATGGCTCTATTTTTGTTCAATTCAAATCAAGTTTTTCCTGTGATTTAGTCCTAACTTTAGGTTCGATACCCTATATACTGCATATTTTTGCCATATTTTTGTACATGGAACAAATTACAAACAAGATTTGTAATGAAAAATCAACAGATACGATCAAAATAAAAATATAGATCCAAGATCGACGGTCTTATTTTATTTCAGCTAGGGAAATTGCATGTTGGATAAAAAGGGGTCGAAAGTATAAATTATAAATGATTGTATTAATGATCAATAACGTGTCATATCCTTATTCATTTCAATAGCAGGTTTGGTATTATCAAAAAACTTTAGCTAGCCCTAAAATGTGTGAATGGATGACATCTGGCACTGTGATATAAGCCAAATAAAAACCACATATCTGTACACACACACTCTTTCTTTCATTTACCCTTAATTTTTTTTTCTAATTTCTATGCATGAATTGTACCATGCCACTTTCAATTACTTTCTAGTAGATAGTTTGGGTATGTGTAATTGAGAGAGATGCAAGGGGGGGAAGGGGACGAATGATATTCCACCTTCACATGGTTGGCCTTGTTCAATAGAAAATAAATTACTCCCAAAACCAAGAGAAACTCATTTAGGTATTTCATTTTAGTCTTTCTAGAGTCTCACACATGTTGATATGTACTCTGTTTGTTTATTTAATTATTATTCATTCTTATAACCTACTATTCTCTAATGATTTATGAATTTCTTTGTAATGGAAATGTAACTAACAACTATCCTATGTGTGATGTGTCTTTACAAGCTCCTGCCTCATCAAGCTCATGGACATAGGTAGTTAGTTATACGTCATAGATACACAGTACACCAAAATGTACATGGAAACCCAAAAAGGATAAAACCATGGAATGATTTGTTATATGTCAAATATTACATTCATAGGAAGCACCAACGTCCAAATTCTCCAGCGTCAACTGGAAGGAGGAACCAACTTCAAGGAAGATCTAACTCCCTGAATTATCTAGCTACAACTAAAAGGAGGCTATGACCCCCTAATTTGTAGGCACCAACCTGAAGGAAGATCTAACTCTATGATTTCTCCACCACAAACTGTAAGGAGTCTACAACCCCCTTTCATTTCCCTATCCCACCACCCTAAAATATAAGTGTAGAATCATTGCCACTGCCACTGATCAACTTGTAGCTACCACTATCACTTATACATCAACCAACCTATCACTGTCATTGTCACATCAACCTGTGACTACCACTGTCACATCAACCTGTCACTATTACATAAACATGTAACTGTCACTATCACATCAATGTGAAATTGTCACTGTCACATCAACCTAAAACATATGATCAACCAATAATCCAACCTATCACTTTCGATGTCACCATCATTGTCACTTTCACTTTGACTAATATATCATCATCAACCAAATATAACCAGGTCCACTCACACGGATACCAAAACCATCACCATACAATGTACATCAACCATGTAACAGAACTTGTGTCATACTATATGTAAAGTATCCAAGATGTGCCAATGTATAAACAATATACCTCAGGTATTCAACATAATAACCAAGATCATATACCAAGTATTTGCCTTAAATATATTTCAATATCACGAATATGTACCTCTAACAATGAACCATAACATCCATAAACTAAGTACCAAGGATATTTTTCAAGCATATATCAATATCACCAAAACTTGGATCTCAACCATATGAAACCATATACCAAAAGGGGCCTCCAATACATTCCTTAAGCATGTGCAATACCATCCATGATACAATCCTCAACCAAGAACATAAAATACATACCTTTACTAATGAGTAAATAACTGATACATACCATCTCAGACCCTGTAGAAACCCTTTTGTAACATCATCCCTTGCTGCGACCTGAACCAAACATCCTTCTTCAAATATGGTTTTTCCTCACTGGAAAAATGCCAGATATCACGTGGGGCCTCACATGATAGATGCTAAACAACCCACGGAGGTGCCTCATGGAACATCAATATCTTGATCCGTGGGGGTTAGCTAAAATAGGTTTTCCTGAAACACTTCCTTCTCTCCAACTCCAATACTTTTTCACTCCTTTCTTCCTTATATCCCCTTCCTCATATACGCTATAGAATAATTACCAAAATATCACTTGAAATATATATAAGCATTGAACTTGTGTGTAAATATGAGAGGCTTCTTGAGGTGTATTTATACTTTTCCAACTGAATTGTTTTCTTCACTTTATGGTAAACCTGTACTTTCTTGTTATAACCATTTTACCCTTTAATTAATGACTTGTAGCTTCTTGTTGCAACCATTTAGGGGATTCTTAAACATTCTTCATATCTTCTAACTTCGTGACCTCATAACTCCTTAACGATAAGGAACCACATGGCATACCACCTACCATTATAAATGGAACGAAGATGAATATCTATGTATGAGGATTTTATATACAATTGAGGTAATATTCAACCTCATTTTCCTTATTCAACTTCGATCCTCACAACCAAACCTATGGGTTTCTTGTAGACTTCTTCAAAGTGTCTTCTCATGAGGGCCATTCTTAAATTTATGCCATAAGAGAACCACTTTAGAGACTTCTTCAATTATACCCATTACTTCTAGAGGCTTCTAGACTTCCTCTAAAGTTGACATCAATGAAAATCAATTTTCCAAAAATATCCACATTTGGCATTGATGGAAACAATCATGCTCCCCTTGGGACCAATGCTCCCCATGTCTACATGATTTTGTTCTTTCTCCCCCTTTGACATCAATGGAAAAGGGTAACTCCCCGTGACAATCTGCATCTAAACTTTCTCTATTCAAGTGCTTTTATCCATTGGTTCTTCATGATGAAGTAAACTAATGACATATATAAAATAATCCATATCAAGATTAATTTATCATCTATGCACAAAGTATTTATCTTCCCTTGTATTCTAAGAGAAAAAACATGTATACCATTATGGAGCATAAACTGTTCCAAGTTTTCGTTGAATATATTCAAATGTCTCTCTTGGGAGAGGTTTAGTGATGATGTCTGCAATATGTTATTTTCCAAATATACTCTAACTTGATATTCATTTTTGTAACCCATTCTTGCATAAAGTGAAACTTGATCGGAATATGTTTGGTATTGGAATGCATTACTCGATTATTGGAGATATTGATAGCATTATTGTTGTCACATAATATTGAAATGGGATCATCATACTTCACTTGTATATCTTGTAGAGTTTTCTTCATACAAAGAACCTTAGTACAACATGATGTTGTTGCAATGTATTATGCTTCTGTTGTAGACAATGATACCGAGGCTTGCTTCTTACATAACGAGGATACCAAACAATCACCCAAATATAAGGTTTCTCTGCTAGTACTTATTTGATCATCAATGTTTCCTCCCCAATCTGCATCTATGTAGGATACCATAGTCATATCATTCCCTTTTGGATACTACAACCCAAACTCTATCATTCCTTTAAGATGTATGAATATTATGTTTACTACTAGAACATGAGTTTCCTTTGGTGTTGCTTGAAATCTTGCAACTTGTCCAATTTCTTGCATTACATTTGGTCTTGAAGCTATCACATAAATTTGGCTGCTAATAATTGATCTATAGAGTATCTGATCTTCTTCCTTAGACTCATTGCATTTTCTTAACTTGAAATCGGTCACTATAGGAGTACTTACTAGCTTGAAATACTCCATTCTCAACTTATTCAACATTTATATGATGTACTTGGTTTGTGAAATGAAATTGCCTTCATACAACTGAGATATCTAAAGTCCCAAAAATAATGTTAATTCACCAAGTAGTGAGATTTCAAACTCATTCTGCATTTCTTGGGAAAACTTCCTACTCATTTTGTCATCATCACTTCCAAATATAATGTCATCTACATATACTTCAATGATGAGTGTTGACATCTAGTTTTGTCATATTTGCCACCATAAAAATACACTTATCATTACACCTTCTCCCCACATTTTGTCACTAATATATTACTAATTACACCATAAACCTCCATTATCTCTTGTTATTCATCCTATGTGGTTAATACATAATTTTCCATATTTTTAGTGATTAAAAGGATGATTATACAATATTTTTGTCAATGATGATTTAATCCTATGTTTATATGTCCAAGCAACATATTTTGTATTGTTCAGGTTCTGGTATATGCACTGTACATGTTCTGATACATGTATTGTTCTTGTTTCGGTACCCCAATTGCAAGTCATCTGGTACTCCAAGTCATTCGGTACCAGAAGGTTCCATAGTCAATCGGTACTTAAACAGTCATATGGTACCCATACTCCATGTCATCCAGTACTCATTTTATCTGGTACCAATATTGCACTCATCCGGTACTCCAAGTTATCTGGTACCAGAAGGTTCTACAAGTCATCCGGTACTCACACTCCATGTCATCCAGTACCCACACTCCATGTCATACGGTACTCACACTCCATATCATCGAGTACTCACAATTCAAAACATCTAGTATAGAATGTTCCAGAAACCATCCGGTACCAGAATGCTCCAGGTCATCTGGTACCAACATCAACAACAATCTGGTACTAGAAATAATTCAAAATTTTGGAAAGTTTCTAGAGGAAAATAAGGTACATGGGTTTTGGCCAGAGACACGTTTACATGCGGACATGTGAGACATAATTCACCCATCTTAAACGTGTGGACCTCCAGTGCAGGGGGAATGATTCTGCTAAAATTAGCAAAAATCTCAAACTTCCAACTTGCGCCTCGATTTCCTTGTAGGTGACATCAGATCTATAAATTCTACGAAATGGGTTTTTTCTAGAATATGAAAAATTGAGTATTAAGTAGGAAATTTTTCAAAATTAGAATTGGTTTGGAATTTATGGGTGGGGTACTAACTCGAATCTACCCAAATTGCAATAAAACCCAGATTTTTGAGGATTTTATCTAAAATTGTAAATTTGAAATATGAGCATTGGGATTCAGTCCCATCCACTCCTCAATGATTTTTCATGTATAACTAAGCCTCATAGGGCTTTGAGAAAGAGACATTAGTTTCATGAATGTTTTGTAAATGAGGGATTTATTCTTGTGAGGAAGCTTTGAGTTGCTAGCCATGTAAAAACAAAGTTTTTGATCTCAATGAATAATTGATTGTTGCTGAAACATTGGACACCATCTCCATTTGATATGAGTCTTTTAAGAAACACTAACCTCCTGGGAAGGGCCCCTCAAAGTGGTAAGTGTTTCTATATTTTATTTTCTTTGTATATTAGCATTACATTTAGTTTCTTTTCTTCTTGCATTATTGTTTAGTTTGAAAGTCATATATTGTGTGTTTGCATTCTGCAATTAATTTGTATTCTAAAAATTGATTCTTAATAGATAAAACTCAAATCAACACCCTCTAACTCAAGGCATTGGTACATTGCATTTGATTTCGTTCAATATCTTTCTATATGATTTCAATTTATGAGTTTTCATGCTACTTTGTCTCTGAATTTAATGACTACTTGACCAACAGTTCAATTGCTTCCCACATTGCCTTAATTTTGTCTTTTCTTATCCGATCTCTCCACCAATTTTTTGTTGCTAAAATTTCTACAAAGATACACTTTCCAAATAGCTCTCAAACTACCTCTAATCGCTTTTATAAACCTACACATTCCCACATTCAAGTACTCTATTTCTGGTGTCTCTTTTTCAGCGAGCACATTCTTTTAAACCAAAGATCTTCATGCCTATTTCATTATATACACATCTACCATTAAATTCCCTTTTAATTGCTTTTCTTCATTGATCAAATCTCCCTTTCAAATATACATCCCAATCCATTCATTACACGTTCCTTCCAGTTGTGTCAAAACATATTAAAATAGAGCTTTAGTAGTTGTCTGAACATTTGCATTTACATGTATACATTAAAACACAAAAACATATATTTTAAAGTGCATTTATTATTCAAAAATCTATGTGTGTTTCGCTTCTTACTATTCTTACTATAAAACACCTTTCACTCATTTCTTATATCCTTCATGATTTGATAACATTCCTTGCTTAGTCGAATGCTCTCAAGTGCCATAACTAAATGAACATCAATCCAAGATTCCACTTCTTTCCACTTTGTATTTCTGCATTACCATTCTTTCCCATTCATTTTCATTTCTTTCCTTTCTTGCTCATTGTGATCGATGCACTTGATTGAGGACAAAGTTTGAGTTTAGATCTCATTTCCTTTTACCTAATTTTTAGCCATTTGATTATCTTTTTAATCACTACTCGAATCCATTGAAGGATAGGAAACTTAAGTAAGCTACTCGCAATTAATCACACGAGTATCACCCTGAGTGCATGAAAGACTATGATCTAAGCCTTTATAGCACTAAGTCATTCCTGTGTCCCAATGATGAATCCTTAGTGTTAATTTCATGCAGTGTGGGTTTGAAGATTGTTTTGTTGGCTTTAGATTAGGCTAGACTAGGATCTGATCCTACGTTTCTTGCGCCTGTACCTCGAAGCTTACGATCCTCAGTTGATCATTAAATGTGGGAATTAATAGTGCATATATTTAGCCCCAACATTTTTGAGTCATTGTCGGGGAGGTGCTAAGGGGATTAGAGCATAGGTAGGTTTCTTTTATTTCTCCAAAGCCTTGAGTGTTCCTGTCATGCAAGTGTGTTTCTTTTCATGCAAGTGTGGTGTGATTTTAAGGATGACCTAAGGGTGGAGCGAATATGGTAAGACATGAGGGAAGAGACCACACATCCACTTTAGTGGGGTTATGCCAAAGTTAGGTTGTCCTCTTCCTTTTAGTAGTTAAAATTTGTGTTTTATTAGCAATAGCCATTTTTTATATAGGTGAGAAGATAAGATAACTTGTGTGAATAGATAACTTGGTGACATCAAGGTCCTAGTAGCACGGTGGTGCTTCAAGTATATAATTGGTTTGCTTCTTTTTATTTCCTTAGGATTAAAAANAAAATTTGTTTGGGCACTGTAAGAAACCCCACCCCACCCCCTCTACACTAATCCATGTGTTAAAGAGGACTCATCAACCAGCAACAAGAATTCAAATATGATCAAAATTTTAACAGAACTCTCTCAAATCATAGTAGCAGCGGGTATCTCAATCGCGGCCTCATAGGAAGAATAAATCTTGATAGTAGTCAAGAACTTAAATGTCGCTTCACATCCACAAGAAGATATAGAAGTCTCCTTTGGTTCCCTTTGCCAATATATCAAGAAGACCGAAGAATCATGGACCGCATTCGATGGAGATCCACCATTAGAACATGAGATTGAGGAGTTTTTGATATGCCTTTCTGAAGATCCTCCATGCACCAACGAGACCAATTATTCGAAAGAAGATGATCTTCTTGGCATGACAAAGGGAGACATACAGAGTGGTCTAAATGAGGAAGTGAACCAAGAACATCATGACTATATCAAACAATGGTTCCAGACGACAACCAGATTGAACCACCACTCTCTTCTTCAACAACTCTTCGCATCATCATCAAAACAGTTGGTTCTTCGTATTTTGTTATACATTAAAGCTTATCTTTCAAACCAGAGTATGAATGTATTTCTACACCTATTATGCGCATGGTTACATTGGAAATATTCTTACATGTGAAATTTAATTTCTTGTTCTTAGATAGGATAGAGTAAAAGTTGCATGTTAGTTAACCTAGTTCTAAATAAATGCAACATATTTTCATGTTTCTTTTCAAATAAATGAAATGAGATGAAGATAATATTGGTGATCTAACATCA
>ML777606.1:1167792-1182231 GCA_009831015.1 Picea engelmannii | reverse complement strand
ATGCATTATCACAACTACTCAGTAAACCCTCCATCTTCACTCCACTTGTCGTAATGAACAATATACTCTGATGATAAGACCAAGTAATGAAAAGGAAATATGTGGTATACAAATACAAAGCAACATCTATAGTGTCTTCTCTTTGTACATCATAAAGAATTCTTAAGTCATCTCAAAGAGGATGAAGTCATTGTTGCCTATCCAAAAAAAGAACCACAAAGTAAATATTGGTCTTAAAATTGATATCCAAGTTCATACGACCACCATCACCAACATTTTATAAACCATTCTCCATATGCACACCATTCACCATCACTCTGATACCTCATCCACTGCTTGTCCTCCATTTTTATGTTAATTTTGTTTCTCTGTTTGAAATCAATATGTGGCAGCTTCCAAAGTGTCATTCCACAAGAACCGACACTTACACAAAATAAACAATGTCACATAAATCTATAAGCAGAGTATCATAAGTTCTTCACCTTGTTTGCATCAGAAGATGAAAATACTTGGGTTTGGGGGTGTGTTGAGTTCCATTTTTGTCATATTTTCTTCCATACAAATACGCTTATCATTACACCTTCTCCCCACATTTTGTCACTAATATATCCCTAATTACACCATAAACCTCCATTATCTCTTGTTATTCATCCTATGTGGTTAATACATAATTTTCCATATTTTTAGTGATTAAAAGGATGATTATACAACAGTTTTTTCAATAATGGTTTAATCCTATCTTTATATGTCCAAGAAACATCTTTTATATTGTTCAGGTTCCGTTATATGCATTGTCCATGTTCCGATACATGTATTGTTCTTGTTCTGGTATTCGCATTGCAGGTCATCTGGTACTCCAAGTCATCCGGTACCATAAGGTTCTACAGTCAAACAGTACCTACACAGTCATTTGGTACCCATACTCCATGTTATCCAATACTCATTTCGTCTGGTACCAATACTGCATTCATCTGGTACTCCAAGTTATATGGTACTCACACTCCATGTCATCCGGTACCCACACTCCGTATCATACGGTACTCACACTCCATATCATCGGGTACTCGCAATTCAACACATCCAGTAATAGAATGTTCCAGAAACAATCTAGTACCAGAATGCTCCAGGTCATCCGGTACTAGCATCAACAACAATCTGGTACTAGAAATAATTTGAAATTTTGGAAAGTTTATAGAGGAAAATCGGGTACATGGGTTTTGTCTAGAGCCATGTTTACATGCGTACACGTGAATAAGAATTCAACCAGATCACACGTGTGGACCTCCAACATAGGGGGAATGATTCTTCTAAAATTAGCAAAAATCTCAAGCTTCCAACTTGTGCCTCGATTTTCGTGCAGGTGTCATTAGATCTAGAAATTCTATGAAATGGGTTTTGTCTAGAATATGGAAAATTGAGTACAAAGTGGGAAATTTTTCAAAATTAGAATTGGTTTGGAGGATATGGGTGGGGGACTAACTCAAATCTGCCCAAATTGCAATAAAACCCAGATTTTTGAGGATTTTATCTAAAATTGTAAATTTGAAATATGAGCATTGGGATTTAGTCACATCCACTCCTCAATGATTTTTCATGTATAAATAAGCCTCATAGGGTTGTGAAAAAGATCCATTAGTTTCATGAATGTTTTGTAAATGAGAGATTTATTCTTGTGAGGAAGCTTTGAGTTGCTACCCATGTAAAAACAAAGTTTTTGATCTCAATGAAGAATTCATTATTGCTGAAACATTAGACACCATCTCCATTTGATATGAGTCTTTTTAGAAACACTAAACTCCTAGGAAGGGCCTCTTAGAGTGGTATGTGTTGCCATATTTTATTTTCTTTGTATATTAGCATTACGTTTAGTTTATTTTCTTCTTGCATTATTGTTTAGTTTGAAAATCATATATTGTGTGTTTGCATTCTGCAATTAATTTGTATTCTGCAAATTGATTATTAATAGAAAACTCAAATCAACACCCTCTCACTCAAGGCATTGGTACATTGCATTTGATTTAGTTCAATATCTTTCTATATGCTTTCAATTTATGAGTTTTCATGCTAATTTGTCTCTAAATTTAATGACTACTTGACCAACAGTTCAATTGCTTCACACATCACCTTAATTTTGTCTTTTCATATCCGATCACTCCACTAATTGTTTGTTGCTAAAATTGATACAAAGATACACTTTCCAAATAGCTCTCAAACTACCTCCAATCGCTTTCATAAACCTACACATTCCCACATTCAATCCTCATAAAGAATACTCTGTTTCTGGTGTCTCTTTTTCAGCGAGCACATTCTTTTAAACCAAATATCTTCATGCCTATTTCATTATCTACACATCTACCATCGAATTCCCTTTTAATTGCTTTGCTTCATTAATAAAATTTCCCTTTCAAATATACATCCCAGTCCATTCATTACACGTTCCTTCTAGCTGTGTCAAAACATATTAAAACAGAGCTTTAGTAGTTGTCAGAACATTTGCATTTACATGTATACATTAAAACACAAAAAACATGTATTTTAAAGTGCATTTATTATTCACAAATCTGTGTGTGTTTCACTTCTTACTATTCTTACTATAAAACACCTTTCACTCATTTCTTATATCCTTCATGATTTGATAACATTTCTTTCTTGGTCGAATGCTCCCAAGCACCATAAATAAATGAACATCAATCCAAGATTCCACTTCTTTCCACTTTGTATTTCTGCATTACCATTTTTTCCCATTCATCATTTCTTTCCTTGCTTTCTCATTGTGATCGATGCACTTGATTGAGAACAAAGTTTGAGTCTAGATCCCATTTCCTTTTACTTAGTTTTTAGCCATTTGATTATCTTTTTAATCACTACTGGAACCCTTTGAAGGATAGGAAACTTAAGTAAGCTACTCGTGATTAATCACACGAACATCACCCTGAGCGCATGAAAGACTGTGATCTAAGACTTTATAGCACTAAGTTATTCCTGTGTCCCAGTGATGAATCTTTAGTGTTAATTTCCTACAATGTGGGTTTGAAGATTGTTTTTCCAACTTTAGATTAGGCTAGACTAGGCTCTAATCTTGCATTTCCTGCGCTTGCACCTCAAAGCTTATGAGCCCCGGTTGATAATTAAATGTGGGAATTAATATTGTATATATTTAGCCCCAACAATGAGTATGTTTGTCCTATCAATATTCACATATATATTGTTATCTGCATTACTCTTTATGAATCCTTGTTCCTGCAGATACTTGTCCAATATTGAATACCATGCTCTAGGGGCTTGCTCGATTGCATATAGATATTTCTTTAGTCTGCAAACATAATCTTCCCTTTATGACATTAGGAACCCTTTTGGTGGTTCGATGTAGACTTCTTCTTCTAATTCACCATTTATAAATGTTGATTTTACATCCATCTAATATACCTCGATTCTCTTGGAACTTGCATAGGCCAAGATCAATATGATTGCTTCCATTCTAGAAATAGGGGAAATTTTTTATTCAAAATCTACTCCGTCAACTTGAGCATATCCTTTGCATACCAATCTTGCCTTGTTTATGGTTACCTGTCCATCTTCATTTAGTTTATTTATGAAACCCCATTTTGTACCAAATACAATTTTGTTCTTTGGTCTTAGCACCAGTTCCCATGTTTCATTCTTCTCTATTTGATGTAGTTATTCTTCCATGGCCTTGACCCAATGCTCAACATTACTTGCTTCCTCAAAGTTGTTGGGTTCAACTATGGATAGTAGTGCAAGGTGTCTCTGCTCTGGTGTATGAAACCTTTTACTTCTTTTGGTTTCTATTCCTTCATTTTTATCTCCAATAACTTGTTATGGTGGATGATTCTTTTGAACCCGATGGTTAGGTGTCCTAGAGGGAATCAGAAAGTCATGTTGGTCATTTTCTTCCTATTTTTCTTTTAGCTATTATTCTTCTTGTTCTTCTTCTTATTCTACCTCTTCTTCTTTTAGTTCTTCTTCGCTTTCCTATTCATTTGGATATTTCCTTTCTTCTTTGACCTTTGATACATCTTCTTCATAAATTTTTACATTTATATTTTCCACTATATTGTTGAGTCTCAGATTGTAACATTTGTATGCCTTTCTTTTGCTTGCCAATATGCCTTTTTCAACTTGGGAATCAAATTTCCAACTGTGTCATCTTCTCCTTTTATGTAGTACTTTCTTCTAAATACTCTAAATTTTTTACATTTGTTGGTCTTCCCTTCCATAACTCATATGGTGTTTTATCAGTATTACTTCTAGGCATTCCTCTGTTCAATATATGAACGGTTGTGTGTACTTCCTATAGCCAAAATATATTGCACAACTTTGAATCCTTCAACATGGTTCTGGCCATATTTGTTACAATTATGTTCTTCCTTTTAATGACTCCATTTTGTTTAGGTGTCCTAGCTACTAAGAACTACCTTTTGATTCCCCTCTCTTCACAGAATTCCATGAATTCTTTTGATATGAATTCACCTTCATTGTATGATCTTAAGGACTTAATTCTCAAATACATTTTGTTTTCAACCATCTTCTTGAATATTCTGAAATTTCCAAATGCCTATGATTTCTTCTTGAGAAAACAAGTTGCAATCATTCTTCTATAGTCATCAATAAGTATCATGAAGTATTATTGGCCATTTGGTCCTTTTGTTCTCATTTTTCCACATAGATCAGTGTACACAATTTATAATGGCTTGGTTGGAGAGCATTCCTTTGATATGAATTCCATTCTTGCCTATTTTCCATGTAGACAATGTTTTCACATAGTACTGGATGGTTTTGAAATGTCATGAATTTTTCTTACTACTTCCTTTCTACTAATATTGAAGAGATTGTCAAAGTTCACGTGTCCCATTATTTTGTGCCAAAGGAAACTTTCATTTTCCTTTTCCAAAAAACATATTTCCTTTCCAATATCATTTAGGATTCCTTATTATTGTAGCCACCAATTTTCTTGATCCTTCTTTTCTTATTTCACACTTATCTAAGTAAAATATAACTGTATGTCCCTGATCAAACATTTGACTCACACTCAAAACATTATCGTTCACATTTTCAACAAGTAGGACATTTTCTTCCCTGACATCCTTAATTACAAGATTAATTGTTCCCTTCCCTATAATTATGTCTAAGTTATCATTACCAAATGAAACTGATCCATGTATTTCTTTCTTCAGAGTTATAAATCTATTATTGTCACCTGTCATGACAACCATTTTCAATATACCAATCACTTCTTCAGCTTTGAGCCTGTATTGCAAGAGAACATTCTTCAACATTTAGTTTATCCTACATCCTCATCCAAATTCTTGACGGTCCTTTTTTATGATTGTTGAAGTCCTACTTTGGTTCCTTCGGAGGAACTGTCAATCTGTGATATTTGGCCATGTGTCCAAAATTGTTTCATTTATAACATTCTACTTCATTGTTTAATGAGCCAAAATTGTTATAGTTTATGTTGTATTCTTCATGAGGCTTTTTGAGATGATTAATTCTAGGGTGACCTTCATAGTTTCCTCTATTCTTAGCATAAGCTTTGCAGTTTATAGCTTTGTGCCAAATTGTTTTACGTGAATAACATGAAGCAAGCAATATAGTTTGATACCTGGGAGATATTCTAAATGACATTGTTCCTTTGTAGTTTTCTTATTGATTTATTTCAATGGGTGGTTGTTGATTCTACAACCTGGGTCTTCTAGATGGTGTCATCCTTCTCTAATATTCTTCCTGATCATTCTCATGTGAAGGGTTGCATTCTTCCTTCTTAGTGAATCCTCTAGGGACTTCTACATCAGTCCTTTGTTCTTCTTCCTCTTATGTAGTCATAGATCAAACCCTTCTTTGTATGTGTTTAGTTGTATCCCAGTTTATACCTTCCATGATACGACCTTTGAGCATTGATGATGTCATCTAGTATTTTGGTTTTGTTCTATTGCATATCTCTTTTCTTAATTTCCTTCCTTAGTGAAACTATTTCAATTTCCAAACTCTCATTCTCCTTTTGCTTTTCTTCCATCCTTCTTCTAAGTATATCTTTGATCCTTTTAGGTTATTCAACTTGGAATTTCAGGTTCATAATCATCTATTGGTCCTTTTCAGAGTAACGATTTTGAGAATATTCCTTTAGCATAAGTAATTCTCCCTTGAGTGATTTGTTTTCCTTCCTCTCTCTTTTTAGTTCTTCTAAAGAATTAATTAGTTTTTCTTTGAGGTCAACTTCATTTTCTTCTTCATAATCCTCTTCATCAGTTTCATAGGACATGAAGAGTACATTTTATGAGTCACTATCGCTATCACCGTCCTCATCGGATGATGAACTATCCTCCTTTGAATAGAGATTTTTCTTCAAGAATTTCTTCTTGTTTCTTCTCTTGTCTCCATTTTGATATTTCTTTTCTTTCTTAGGAAATTTTTCTTCATAATTATCTTTATTCTTAGCATATGGACATTTATTATCAAAATGACCAATTTTACTACAATTAAAATATTAAAAGGAAGCTTACCTGCATATTTCTAGTTCATTTCTTTAACTTCCTTATGAAGTTGTCCATGTCTTCATATTTATCAGAATCATTGTTGTAGCTATAGTCTGACTTTAATTTTTGCTTATTATTCTTCATCTTCTTGGATTCTTTGAATGTTTCTTCCTTCCTGGATGAATTTTCTTGTTTTTTTCTCATCTCATAAGCTCTGAATATTCCATGTAGCTTGTCCATGCTTATCATACCAAGATATACTCTTTTTTCTAGGGATGATATTTTAGGATCAAATCACATTGGGAGAGACCTAATTACCTTTTTAACAACTATTGCTTCTTTAATTTACTCTCCCAATCCTTTAATGGAATTTACTATTTCATCAACTCATAGAAAGTAAGTTGTTATATATTCATATTATTTCATCTTTACTTGTTCAAATTTACCTCTATAGGTTTGAAGCTTAGCTCCCTTTACTTTAGCATCTTGTTCGTAGATGTTTCGAAGTTTGTCCCAAAAATCCTCTGCAGTGTCACAATGCATCACATTTACAGATACTAAATCAACAAGTCTACCCAGAATAGTACCTTTAGCCTTCAAATTTATTTCATTAAGTTTATTTCCATAACTGTCTATTGGAGGAGTGTAAGGTGTTTTATATCCATCTACTACTGATTTATAGACATCAACTCCATGTGGCTCTAAAACAAAAATCATCCTTATATTCTAGAAAGCATAATACTGACCATCAAACATTGGTGCTCCAATACTAGCATACTCCATGATTTTTATTCTAGTGGTTCAACTGCTTTCTTGAAGGACCCACTATGATACTAATTGTTGGAATACTAAGAGGAGGGGCTTGAATAAGTATTATGAAGTGTTTTACCACTTTTAATCAGAACATGTAATCATTAACTTTATAGGCAATATATCATGAATACATCATTAACAATATCAATTAACATAGCATAACAAATAACCATAGATACACAATACAACAAAATTTACATGGAAACCCAAATGGGAGAAAACCAAAGATTTATTTATTACATGTCAAAAATTACAATCATAGGAAGCACCAACTTCCAAATTCTCCAACACCAACTGGAAGGAGGCACCAACTTGAAAGAAGATCCAACTTCCTGAATTTTCCAACTATAATTGGAAGGAGTCTATGACCCCCTAATTTACAGGAATCAACCTAAATGAAGCCACAAATATCTGAGTTCTTCAGCACCAACCGGAAGGAGGATACAACTCGATTTCCTTACCCCATCCTGCTACCCTGAAATATAACTGTAGACTCACTGTCACTACCACTAATCAACCTGTAACGACCACTGTCACTGATACATCAACCAACTTGTCACTTTCACTATCACATAAACCTGTGACTACCACTGTCATATTAACCTGTCATTGTTACATCAACCTACAACTAACACTATCACATCAACCTGGAACTATCACTCTCATATCAACCTAAAACTATCACTGTCACATCAACCTGAAACAGATGATCAACCAATCATCCAACTTGTCACTATCCCTATCACCATCACTATCGCTATCACTATCACTGTCACTGATATATCATCATCAACCAACTATAACTATATCCACTCACATGGATACCAAAACCATAACCATACCATGTACATCAACCATGTACTAGAATATGTACCATAGAATATGCGAAGTATCCAATATGTGCCAATGTCTCAACAATATACCTCAGGTATGCACCATAACAACCAAGATCACATACCAAGTATATTCCTTAAATATATGTCGATATCACAAAGATGTACCTCTAACAATGAACCATAATATCCATAAACTAAGTATTAAGGATATGTCTCAAGCATATATCAATATCACCAAAACATGGACCTCAACCATATGCAACCATATACCAAATGGGCCTCCAAGATAAGCCTTAATCATGTTCAATACCATCCATGATACAAACCTCCACAAAACACATAAAAGACATGCCTTTACTCGTGAAGAAATAGTTGATACATACCATATAAGACCTTGTAGCAACCTTGCGGTAACAACATCCCTTGTTGCAACCTGAACCAAGAGTCCTTTTTCAAATATGGTTTTTCCTTGCTAGACATATGACATATATCACACTAGGCCTCACATAAGAAACACTAAAAATCCCACAGGGGTGCCTCGTGGGACACTGGTATCCTAACCTTTGGGGGTCATATAAACTAGGGTTTCTTGAAACCCTTCTGTCTCTGGAACTCTGAGAGTTTCACACAACTTTCTTCCTCATATTCATTTCCTCAAATACACTATGAAAGACTTACAAAATATAAATTCAAATATAGATAAGCATTGAACTTTTGTGTAAAGATGAGAGGCTTCTTGAGGTGTATTTATACTTTTCCAAGTGACTTCTTTTCTTGTCTTTAGGATCTACCTGTACTTTCTTGTTATAAGTGTTTTACCCTTTAATTGTGGACTCTTAAATTCTTCTTGAAATCGTTTAGGGGCTTCTTAACCATTATTTATGGTTTCCAACTTCATGACCTCATAACTTCTCAACCATGAGGAGCCATGTCATGTACTCCCTACTGTTAGAAACAACACGATGAGGATTGTCCATCTATGAGGGTTTTTGTAACACACCCAACCCGTTATAAGAATTTTTAAGTAATGGGGCATCAATATGTTGTTCTCCTTAAGTAATGAAATCCTCCATTCGGGGTCTCTATCACATTATGATCATCCATATATTTCCAACCACGGTCTCCATGCTCAAAACCGAGCTCAGAACTAGAAGATATACCTCTCCCAAGTTCCTTGGGTATTCATTGGTCGGGGCCAAGGGGCTTCCATGTGGATCCAACTCAATATGCTTCATTCCGAGTTCTCTGATATCCCAAATATTCCAACGTTCCTAATTCTATGGCAGAGATCCATCTGCCAACCAATCCAATGACTAGGCTTGATCCTCGTCTAACTCACAAGCTAGTAGGGAATTCAACGTTTGACCTTCAGATTTGAATTCCAGGCCTAGCCCCTTACCTCCAGCTACAATTTCATACGATTGTAGGCTATCAATAGACACCAAGACAACAGGTTCATGTTTCGATGCTTCAGAGCTTCGGGGTCTAGGCATTTTCAACTTATGACACCACAAATCTCTCAAACTATCGAATTGGTGAATTTCGTGTATTCTACAGGGATCATCGGTCCCTATTGTATTTCAATATAAATGACCCAGGATCACTTCTAGACTCTGTGCTTCAACAAATTTCAAAGTACTCACAAACGCAAACCTCTGAAGTGAAATCTTTCGGAGTGTCAGATCTCCTAACACACATCCTCCACTACCAACCGTTATGATGAACTCTGACACTTCGACTTTCGGGAGTTCTTGAATTCTCGCAACGAGCCTTCCTCCAGAGTGACATATCTTCTGACACTTGTCCTCTGAGATTGATGACTCATGTGAACTCCAGCCTCTGGGCCTTTGGGAGTTCTTGTTCTACTTTTCTCTGAAGTGGATATCCTCCAAAGTAACAAATCACACACCACACGTCCCCAAATGACGGACGGTTGAGATCTTCTTTGTTACTCCAAGATTTAGGGATTTTCATAGCACCAAGCTTCAAATCCTTCGGAGTGACTCTACTCTGGATTTAACGATATAATGACATGCGTCTCAGTTGGTGGAGGGTTCATATCTCCTCTGGCTCCTTGCGACTTCAGGCGTCTTCAACCTTTTACACCTACTTCTTTCTGGTGTGTTAGAAATTCGGAGTACCGAATCTGGTGCCACATGGATCCAGCCTTCAAGCCTTTCGGTCTCTTTACAATACTACACCCCAAATCCTCTGGAATCTCGAAGTCCTAGACTCCTGGAGTTTTAGTCACTTCACCAACCACTTTGGCTAGGTGGGCACGTAGAAGGGACCGGGGAGACATGTGCCCTCATCAAGGATGATATGTGTCATGTTTCAATGGGTCTATAGGGTATGTGATACGCACGAATCTAGGTGACACATGGAACTTAAAACTTGGGTGCATGTCACCATGGATGACGTCACTACACCACGTCACCAAAAATGACAACCTTCTAAGATCCCTTAGATCTCACGGTTGAGATCCAGCCATGTGGATCCATAGATCCATGGCTCACATCACTTCGGGACTCTGGCCTTCGGGGTTTTGTTGACGGGCGAAATTGACCATCCGTCAACTGGGAGAGTGGAACCGGTCCGAGGTTGTCTAATAACCCAAGACGTTTGGAATGGAACACCCTGACGAGTTTAACGACTCCGTTGGCCACCCTAAGGTCTCGTATGGAAACCAAAGAGAAATTATCTGAGCTAAGAAATATAAAATGGAAACTAGAAACTAATAAAACAAAAACAAAGAACTAAACTAATAAAGGAAACTAGAAACTAATAAAGAAAATCAAACTAACTATAAACTACTAACTACTTATATACAAGATACTAACTATGATTATAATAACTCAAATCAAATACCTAATTATTAGCTATGATCATTCCTTATTCAAAAATATACAATATAGACAAATTACAGATTTGATTAAAACCTGCAAAACTCATGTGATCGCTGCCCTGAGACAACCAAGGGTCTCTTTTTTTGATTTTTTTTATTTATGAAAAAGAAAGAAAGCTAACCGAAATTAAACAATCTAATCTATATTACTGAAATAATCTAAATCTAACTAAACTATCATTTGTATTATACTAATTAATCAAAGCAATAAACACCTAACTAATTGACCTGGAAACGCTCCAAGTCTGTCCTGTACAAGATGACTTATTAAGATGGTTGGAGGAAGAAATTCACACCATTTATCCCTTAAGATTCTCGAAAACGATCCACTGTGCTTCTTCTTGAAGTATGTTACAAGACAAACAAGACATAAAAGAAATCATAACAGTTTTATGATGATAAATCTCCTGCAAAAGGGAAACCTATTATGCAGAAAACTTATATAACAATTCAGCCTACGAAGAAGACAAAGCTATCATTCATAAAATGAATCTACAACAGTTATACTTTTTTATCTCTTTGAAAGCAACAAGATATGTATCAAAATAAGAAATTATATCACTTGTAATTGATTTAGATAGCAAAGTAATACTAAACCATAGACAGAATGATATACAAAACTTGGAACAAAGTGTCGATATATTGAAAAGTAAAAGCTATAACAACGCATCAATTTTGCTCCAGTTTGAATCAGAATCACATATCCTTGTTCTTCCAAAACTGATGATGATGTTCCATATTACAAAACATAGGTTTATATAAGTTTCTCACAAGGTAAAACATCCTTGTGAATAATAGTAAAAAATTTACACAATCTGGGAATAATCCCAAAAATCTCTTAAACTAAATAACTAAAAATGATAGTGAAATCCTTAAGATATCTTCCAACTGCTCCTCACATCCATAACAAATTCAAATTTTCCTGTAATAGACATAAAGATCAAGTTAGAGGAATATTTTATTGAGAAAACAATAGAAAAATGACTCTATAGACTTAGCTACAGAATCTCATGATTCTGTAGCTAGTCGAGAATAGTAAATAGGACGAGATATATAATCAAAATCAAATCCAATCCAATCATTGTAAATTACAAATGATTTAATAAAAATAAATGCTTTCAATCAAACCAACTCGAATAGAATACAATCGGGACAGAGTGAGAATACTCTGTTTTCCCAATAGTTGTGAAATCAAATCATATCTTAACAATACTGTTTCATGAATGCAATTACTGGCAACCAGATCATATGAGATATAAAACAATCATTATCGGTTTACATAGGATCCAAATCGTTTAATCAAATAGCCAAAATGGTCACGATAAAATAGGCATGACTCTATCCATAAATCTAGTCATAGACTTTACATGTTGAATTTCCAACAGTTCGTAGATATGGTCACAACTGTCATCGACTAGTTATAGTAATGAATTGACAACTTTTAATTAAAATCACAATGCGTAAACAGCCTCCATTGTAATCAGATGAACTCATATGAGCTCAAGAACTTTTACACAGTCAATGGACAGAGGCATGATAAAATCTACAGAACTGAGCAATAATCCAAACCAAGTTTTACCGAACCAATTATAGAAACAACATCGTAACCTTAATCAAAATCCAATTCGAATAAGTTGCAATCAATGAGAATCAAATCAATTAAGATTTGGTTATGTATCCATAGAAAAATATGATATTCGGTCGAATGAAATTGAAACAATTAACCCATCTATTAACTAATTCGAATTACACCATCGACTGTATTCAAAATTTAGGATATCAATCAATAGACTATTTTTTTATAAATATTAACAGCTTGTATCATCAACAGAACATCGAGCTAATTTTAAACAATCATATCTATTCGATGATCTATTGAATCAAAAACCAAATCCAATCGAATTTTAAAACGATAACCAAAACTAACAATCATTATATACAGCGACGCATGCTTTATGTAACAGAGCAGGAAAAATATGTACAGAGAGTAATATAAATGAGAAGTATACCATCACCGCTGTTGGGCTTATGTCAATTTTGAATTGATAATTGCAGTGGCAGACTCGACGTTTTTGAAGAGTACTGAACCCGTGGTTCGTTGCTTTTTATCGAAAGGTTGCACCTTTGCATTCTGACCAGTGAGCATTGCCACTTGGTTTTCCAACTCGTAGATCCTGGATTGCAATGTATGTACATCCAGATAATATCTTTCAATCCATAACCCACATTGATCACAAGGTGCAGCAACAGGCTGAACAGAAGGGGGTTTTGATGATTCCCCAAGGGTTTCATGCAGTGGCTCAATACTAGGAAAGTCAGGGTTATCCCGCAGACAAGGAGGGAGGTTCCTAACGAAATCGTGAGGCAGTTTTCTACACAATCCCTCGGAGTAAGGATATTCTTCAGAGAGAAATCGCTCAATGTTCGAATCAGAGTCCTCGCTAACCATGATGGGCTCTGTTTTGGCAGGAAGCTTAGACTTGTTCCTCGCCATGCGAGAGATCAATCTTGCATTTTTCTTGCCTCGAGTATTAACACCAGTCTTCGCTCTAGTCTTTTGGGTTGTAGCTTTAACAACTTCGGTTTGTTTTGGCACAGACTTAGGCAAACTTGTAGGTGACTCGGGCTTAGGTCTAGGTAATAAAACATCATAAGGCACAGGGGTAGGTTTGTTCTCGGCCACCATGGGCTTGTCTACCTGTGGAGGGTTTGACTCCCCGAAACCATTATGGCTGAGGAAATCATGCCAAGAATCACGATGTAACCCTAACTCGTAAACTAAAACCATTTTGAATAACCCCACATGGAAGAGGCTAGTGTCAGCCTGGCTATGCTTGTATCATTTAGCCATTTTGAACAGACTTCGATGCAGATAGTAAGGCATACTTAGTTCAAAACCCATGAAAACCATTAATAAACGCAGGTGGAATAAGAAAATAAACCCATACCTGCCTTCACAGGTAACGAAACGTTTGATAATCATCAAGAGATCATACCAGCGGGGTTTCAACATCTTCGCAGGTAACCCTCTGTAGCATGAATTCAATGTGTGATATTGGAACATTAATGTCCATGGGACATCATCTACCTTGCAGCTCTTCGACCATTTTTGTCCTTTGGCAGGCAAGCTGGTGGCCAGGATGAGAAATTCTTCATTAATTTCAAGATGGACATCTCCCACTCTGGCTCGGAAGCCATCGAACGATAATGCAAATTGCCGAGCCACTGTGAGGTCATAGCCATCAAACTTCCTTATGAAAGAAAGCCACCCGTATTATTCCAGGTCGCTACATGCACCACTGAATGTCAACAGTGCTTGGCATCCGTTAGGCTCGGCCCTTACGACAGGAGCCATAACCTCTGCACATGGTAGGGTTTACAGTGAATGAAA
>ML777606.1:1077225-1093029 GCA_009831015.1 Picea engelmannii | reverse complement strand
CCTTCATCAAGAGTCCAAGTAGGATTGTCTGGAGGCTTATTTGGTGTAGAAGTTCCCTTTTTGGGTGGCATGTTGGCCAAGTATCACTTTTGAACCTTGATTTTGAGGTGGTTCTGCTAGACAATCTTTCTTCTATTGTATCTTCCAAGTTTCATCCATTCTGGGTATGAAACATTCTTATATGTAGTTCTCTGATATTTCTTCTCTACAATTCCACAGGTCTGATCAAAATTGGATGTGCCAAGTGGAATTTACGGTAACTTCCCCACAACTTGTCAATTTTTGGCCTTTCGAGGAGATCTCACTTGTATAGCGTGCTCTGCACAAAATAATTGATATAAAATTATGAAACTCATACCATAAATACTACAGACTGTCCACGATCCAATGAAACTAGCCCCACTCAATTTGGATACTCTAAGAAGAAGTTATGGTTTTTTTTATCTGGAACACCTTCTTGAGACTAGAAAATAGGACTAGTCAGATACCCTATCTTACATAGGGTGTATCTACAAATTTAAGATGACCCCAAAGCTGAAATTTTTACCACATAAACCTTACTAATTTCTGTAAATAGCCTCTAGATTTTAGCTTCTGAAACGTTACAGAAAAGGTTTTATAGCGAAACTTCCGCAATGACTCAGTTCAGGATGATTCCAAAATCCTATCTTGTACAGGTTGTATCTCTGAAAGTACAAGGCCTCAAAAGATGAAATTTGAACTCAACGTACCTTGATCCGTCTACTAAATATCTTCCAAGCCGTTCATTCTGGAACGTTGTAGAAAAATTGTTATAGCAAAAATTCCAAGGTGTCTCAGATGTAGCAGCGAAACCCCAAGACCTTGAGCTCTGATACCATATGTTAAGAACCAAATATCAATATAGCATAGAAAAATCTCAGAAAAAGTACTCAACACCTTGAAAAAGAGATAATTTCAGATAATAAGCCTCTTCGAGGGGGCAACCTCCTTTTACCCCACTTAAATGTTCAAGTACAAGATGATTCAAAATGAAAATGTCTCCTTGGTATATATAGGAGACTAGGAGGTACAATTAAAACTAATGACCTAAAGCCGACATAAATAAAATGACATTACTAATATAATATGCCCCAATTAAGGGGTAATGAGCCAATATTAGGGCTTAACAGTTTCTCATTAAAATAGCAAGAAAACACTAAAAAAACTTATAATGCCATCCATGTTTTAATGAGAACAACTCAATGTGCTTCCCCATCCTAGAGATGATTTCTTAACAGAAATCTAATTGTCCAAATCATGATGGAGGCCATCAAAACAAAAAAATAACTCTTAAATGATCAATCCTTTCATTACCATACTATGAAATCTTCAGTATCACCCCGCTCTCTTAATATCATGAAGTTTCTATAAATTTATAAATAAATTTTAGAGAGTTGGAAGCACTACAATTTGTGGGAAGTGTGTGTAAACCCACTGGGACAATGAACAAGTATGCTGGCAGCAGGTAAATGCACACATGATATCAAAACAACTTCGTCGGGGTACTAAACAGCTTTTCTAGCAGCGAAGCAATGTCGGATTTCGAAGATCCACATGTATGTTTTTAAATTGACCAGGTGTCAGGATGCTTTTATCATGAATTTATAGTTCATTCCTTTTTGTTTTGCATGGTTTTTTAATCGAAAAGTTTACGGTTTATAATGGTTTTTCTTTTGAGGTGTGCATAGATAGACGCATCTTAACAAGGTAAGCACGGAATCACGTATGAAGGCGGCTTTATCTTATAATAGTACTGTGATGTGTTGGCATGTATATCTATTTCTATGCAGTCAATATTTACACAATTGTCATGTTTTTGTAGAATATTTATTTTGTTATATGACGTCAGTAATCAGCTTTATATTATAGTGTACTAGTAACATAGTAGGTTGTATTGTATTTTTAAAATTTTTTTTGATATGTTGTTGATATCTTTAACTATGATATTGTGAAATATTTATTCTTTTTGTGTATTTTTTTTTTGTCAAATCATCGAGCATATTTTTCCGTTTGCAAGTTAAAATATTTCATTGAGTTTTGTGTCTTTTAGTTTTTTTCAAATCATCTAGTATATTTTTCATTTTGCAAGTTAAAGTATTTTAACTTTGAGTTGGTAAAATTGCATGTTATAAAATTTTATAAATTTTTTTATTGTTTTAAAAAAATAATTTAATAAATCGGATGTTTTGAAAAGTAAAAATAAGTTTATAAATTTTATTTATTGTATTTTAAAGTTTATAAAAAAATGATTGATGAAATATGTAATTTTTTTTTTATAATATAAAAATTGAAAATATTTAATATGAAATTTTCTAAAATTACAAAAAGTTACTTATAAATGTTTTAAGTGATGTTTGGATTTTGAAGTAATTAATTTGAAATATTTTTATTTTTTTTTTAATATTTTAAGATAAGAAATATTTGTTTTTATTTTTTTGTTTGTTAATTTGTGCGAGACCTGTTGGCTACGCAATTAACCTGTGGCTTGAGAAACCACGACTTGGGGGCATCTAAGTCGTTAAAATCACCCGAGGATCGCACCCGGCCTGAGCCACACCAACCCTTAACATGGTTGGATTTTTTGTCCCCGCAGGTTTCGAACCGGTGACTTTAACATCACGGAGTGGCTTAACAACACACTCCATCACCGACTATCCTACACCTCGGGGACAAGATAAAAAATATTTGTTAATATAACTAATATTATCCAAAAAAAAATTATGTTTTTATAATTTTTCAGTTACTTTCTTAATTTATACATTCTTATTTACTAATTTTTATATTTAAAATTTGTCTTTAAAACCGAAGAAAGGTGTTGAAGAAGAGATGGTGAGTGCTGAAATCGTTTGTACCTATACGCACATTTACTACTCATTTAAGTCTCGGCTATTTGTTTAAGTCAAGCCCCGCTCTCTCGCTCTTTTCTAATGAGAAGGCTGGGATGATGTTGAGCATTGGTCCCTCGGGACCCTAGACATAGCCAAAGATAAAAGATTTACTCCATAGGTGAGGTGCTTCCTCAACCGGGCATGAAGAAAGTAAGGTTGCATTTTTTCCATATTAATAGCAATCTCTTGTTGTTTAGCCTTTTTTAAGTTGAACCTTTATATGTTTCCAAAACCATTAAAAATTTTCATCAAATGTACCTTCGATACAAACCACAATGAGCATGCCTTTAATGTCCATTGTTGCTTACAATGTCTTCCCATTAATTTAAGCAGAAATTACTAGTCGATCACTCAATCAAAGTGGCATGGGAGTGGAAATATGTAAGGTGGGACAATCCATGGAGATTTGATAATCAAGTGGAATTATGCAAGGCATGACAATTGATGTATTACAAAATTGATGTAGTACAAATTTCATTTTATGTTTTTAATTTTTTATGTTTATGAAAACAAATTGAAGTTTATTTTGTATGTAATATTTAGGTTAATAGGTTTACATTTATTCGAAATGGTCACAATTAATGGCCTTTTAATTAAAGATGAGTTTTTAATGGACACTTATTGAATTTGATATGTTCAAAATATTCTTAGTCGTCACATTAAAAGAAATGTTGTGATTTCAATCATTAACTTCATTACATGACAAAAGATCTCCATTTATCATTAAAAAAATGATTAACCTAATTAACATAACAATGAAGATTCACTTTAAATAAAAAAAGATATTTTACTAGCTTTCAATTTTTTTTGGATGATTTGTTTTTTAATTGCATTTAAGTTTTTTACCAAGACGTGGTCCTGGTCATTTTACTAGGTGTGAGTTGGTTTGGCTAGGTGAGTGCTCCACCTTCTTTACCAGCTTCTTGTGTTTTTACTTGCTAGCTCATGCCAACTCGCGGTGGGTGAATGCTCCACCTTCTCTCCATGAGTTTTCCATTGGTGCATGCCTACGCTTACCATTGGTGCATGCCTACGCTTACCAGCCTATGCGTTTTTACTGGCTCACTTAGTGCGTATATGGACAATTATTTCTTTATTGTGCTTAAGTTTTTATTGGCTCTATCATTTTGTATGCATGTCCTTTAATTTCCGCTCATTTTACATTTAGCACTCCCAAGCAATTTATATTTCTTCCTTTTTCATTTTTAACAAGACGAGTTGGACGATGACAACAAAATAAAGGAGCAGCGTAATCGTGCAACCCAAACAGGTTAACAAATGTTTGGTTTGGCTTTCTGATTATACACGATACTCACCATTGATTTTTGAAATCAATTTATTTGGAAATACATATAACTAATATTACTTTTTCTCATATAATTTTATATTTGGTTTCGTTTTTTTATAATAATAATAATAATAATCTATTTTTAAGGTCACAGCTAAGCCAGCACACCAAATTGGTGTATGAGACCTTTTGTTTGTGGGACAAGGGACCCCCCTTCGCCTAGTGATTTGACTGATAAAGTCTAAAAAAGTATACATACCTTACCCCCCTGGATTTGAACCTATAACCTCTTAAGAGGAAACACATATTTCCCATCATTAATTTTTTAAATCAATTTATTTGAAAATACATAAAACTAATATTACTCTCTCATATAATTTCATATTTGGTTTTAGTGTCAAATGAATTAACATTTCATATATGGGGTGGGATCTTTGCTAAATCTGACTAATGAACATTATGTTTTCTCATGCTATCGAAGTTTTCGTAGTCACATTTAAAAAAATTGTGCAAGCCTCCTAAACCCAAACCCTAATCATGTGTCTTTGTTAATATATACATATATTATTAGTGATGAGACCTTAACCTCACTCTTGTTTCTTAATGATGAGACGTTAACCTATATTAATATAGGTACCATATGTGTTCTTTGATTTCCATATGTGTAGGGTTTTACCATCACTAGCCCTGAGTTTTTTTTTTATATATATTTTCTTTATATTTTAATTTAATTTGATTTTAATTTTTTTTTTAATATATAACTTCATATTAAATTTAATTAATTTATGTTATTAATATAGAGTGTGTTTTAATTAAATTTTTTATGTTTAATTTGAATTTGAATTAATATATGATTTTCACATTTCATTTTAATATGTTAATATTTAGAAATTCTTTCAATAGTTTATGCTAGACAATTTATTCTGAATTGGTTGTAACCAATTCATGTAAAACAAAGTGATCTAGGTGGATATTGGTGGCCACCCATCTATTCCAACTGACTCCTTTTGACAATTTTAGGTCAACGCGTTCTTCTGTATTTTTTGTAATTGTGGCTTCTTCACTTTCTGGGTTGTCTGAATCCCTACACAGCTTCCAAGTGGAGATTGTTGGCTACCCACCTAATCCAAGTGACTTATTTTGAAATTTTTCATGTCAGTACATCTTTCTGCATTTCCAGGGTCGTTTTGTGGACCTAAATAGTTGTTTTTTGGATTTTCACAATCAAACTATAGATGGAGTCAAACTTTGATGGTGTAATGTGTATTTCTCGAAAACATCTTTCCAACGAGCTATTACGTGCCTAAAAAAAAGTTCGTATGCAAAAGTTATGACCTCAGGAAGTTGAGGTACCAACTTACCCATCGGGGCCCACATAAGTTTTGGTGTTTCATCTCCTAGGGTTAGGTTTTTTAATGTATGGGGTTTTGGCATTCATGAGTAATGCTACAAAGGCCTCTGGAGCCTCATTGTAATCATTTTGATCAGACATATGCATGTAGCAGTCACATCTCTTCTCTTAGATCCCTACCACCATTCGAGCAAGTTGTTTTCAGTTATGCAATTTTAAAGTTTCAACCTATTTTATTTATTCAATAGAAGGTATTGTTCACTGGATATTTGTTGTTGTTCTCCCTGTCTCTATGTTATTGTATTCAGTCTATTATTTATTTCGTTCCTCTCATAAATCTGGATCAATGGTATCAGAGCAGTCTTCTCTTCATTTATTTTTCTTTGTGCACGTCCCAGACAAGATCTGTGTACAGGAAGTTGGGACTCGAACCATTCGAGCCTTTTCAATATCGGTCGCACTGAGCACGAAAACAACTCATGGGGGACACTAAGAAATATGATGGAGCACGAGATCCTTTTAAATTGTTGCTTGAGGAAGCCTGGTATGACAAAGGAACATAATGATGGACAACTTTGCACAGATCCTTCGACTACTACCCATAAGAGATGCATCTGCATCAAGAGGCCATGCAATCCCCTTCAAGGTACAAGTGAATTTTGATATTTCGATATTTGAAGGAACAATAGATGCGGATGTTGTAGATAAATGGTTGAATCTACTCGAATGGTATTTTTCGGTCCACCATTTTTTTGATAGGGAAAATATTACTTTTTCACTCCTCAAGGTTGTCCCCCATGTTAAGGACTAGTGGGATACTTATTCTCAACAAAGGGCCATACAAGAATCTACAATATTTGCGGTCTCCCCCAGATGGGATTCCTTCAGGGATGCCATGAAAGAACAATACTACCATGTTGGAAGCTATGAGCACTAGTACGCAAGATGGATCACCCTACATCATGAAAGGGACCAGACAATACCATATTTCATCAATATTTTCCATACCCTGTGCACCAAATTGGGCATCAAAGACTCTAAATGACATCTGGTGCTCAAATATCATGGCTTTCTGCATAGATACATTCAAACAAAAATGGATTTTTTGTACATCTCATCATTGGGTATGACTTATAGATATGCATCCAAGATTGAGCATAAATTTAATCAGAAGAGGTGACAGTTTCGATTTGCAAACTCCTCATAGACGAAGCAGGGAAAAGGCAACCCCAACGCATAAAACAAGGGATATATCAAAGATGGCCACTCTCAGGAAAACCAGTCCAAGCCGGAACACAAGAAGGGTAATGAGAAGTCAAAGAAGGAAACGAGAAAGTGGTGTGAATACCATAAAATCCCTTCGCACAACACTGAAGAATGTCGCTCCAAGCAGTCACTCGTGACCGAGCTGAAAGCTTCCGAGTCAGAGGGAGATTCTAACTCTGAATCAAATCTAGAAGGAGAGAAGCATATTATCGATGTTGAACCCGACACCATTGTCGCTACCACCAAAGTCCATCCAAGTGAACTAGAAGAAACAGAGGAAGGGGAATGCCTCTTTCACTCACAGATGTGGGTAAAGGGAGCTATGCTTCATTTCATTGTCAATAGAGATAGTCAGAAGAACCTAATCTTAGCAAAGGTTGTTAAGAGGATGGACCTACCAATGACACCTCACCCACAACCCTACACCATCGGCTGGATTATCCAAGGAAGAGATCTCCACGTCAGCCAACAGTGTTGTCTACCCTACAGAATCAAGCCCTTCAAAGATGAGGTATTGTGTGATATTTTGCCTCTTGAATTTTGTGATGTTCATTTATGACAACCATATTTGTGGAAGCGACATGATGTGTATTAATCTAGACCCCACAATGTTATTATTAATTTGGGTAGACAATTGTACATGATACCATAGGTAGCATCGCCTACCGCTATTTCTTTAATCTCTATTAAACAATGCAGTAAGGTGATTTCACAGACCGATAAGTTCATATTCTTTGTGATCCGTTCTCATAGTAAGTAGAAGATTGTTGCCACATACGTGACCTCTACACAGAGCCTCTCTTTGTAGCAGAAGAAAGAGGAAAAAATCGTGGAAGAGTATAGAGACATCTTTTCCTCACCCACCGAGGTATTGATGCACTGCCAAGCCAAGCATCCAATTGATCTAACCCTTGGTGCACCTCTTCCTAATGGACCAATTTATCATTGTTCGCTGATGGAAAATGACTAAATCAAGTTCCAAATCCAAGAGTTGCTTCAAAAGGGGAACATCAGAACCAACTCCTCCCCTTATGGAAGCCTGATTGTACTAGTATAGAAGAAAGATGAGACGTGAAAGCTCTGGATTGATTACAAAGAATTAAAAAAAATCACATTCAGGAACTGGTACCCAATTCCCCGAATTGATGACCTTCTTTACCAACTCAAGGGGGGGCAAGTTTTTCAAAAATATTGACCTAAAGTCTGGCTACCACCAGGTTCCCATCGAATTGACTGATGTATGAAAGACAACTTTCAAATCAAAAGAAGGTATTTTCAATGGTTGGTCTATTGGACACAGTGGTATGATATTGTCATTGATGTCAGCAGGGTGTAAAAGAATCCAGTATAAACGCAAATCTCATAAGGAATAATGTTAATCGAAGCTCAAAAGAGAAGGAGAATTTGAAATAACATAGGAAAAAAAAAATTGTGAGTAAATAAATCCTTTTGTAAAGGATCGAGTTACAGGAATTGTTTATTCTTAGTTTGTGACAATCCAGGATCATTAGATCGAGGTAAAGTCATAGGTTGGGTAGTATTAAATCTCAACCATCAGATCTGAAGTAGTATCATTATGGACCCTTAGATAATGTAGCAGATAAATAACTTCGACACTTCGCCACTTCAGCGATTACTGGAGACAATAATTAATCCATGAAATCTCGAAGTCATAAAATAATGCCAACCGTTGATCTGGAATGGAAATATTAATCTGTCATATAAAAATAAAGGAAAGAAGGTGGTCAACTTAGACACTGGCCACTCTGACGAAAATGAGTCTGAAACATGTAAGTTTACCCGAAGGCCAAAGCCCTGAAGTCGCAAACTCCCGTCGACCTTCAGATTAGAGGAAGAGCAACGATATCCTATCAATCATTGATATAGAATGAATATTGAAACCTTTATATCTCACTAAAAGGAAGAAGGTAGTAAACTCCGACATTGACCTACTCCGACGATACGAATCTCAGATAAACAAAGAAATCTCGAACTTCATAGCCCCATAGTTAACATAAGTCATCAATCAAGACAAGACAATAATATATCTATTCGACACTTTGACAATGATCGAAGGATGGTATAAAAGTGACAAAACTCCCGAAGCCATGATGTGTAAATCCATGATTCAGGAGGGAGACATGTGGTAGAAGACAAATATGACACGTGGTCCAATTGGCTAGTGACAAATGTCAAGGTATAGTTGGCACATTAGGTATAAGAAATTCATGAATCAAGGTGACATGTGGCAACCACTTATCCAGTGCCATGTCAACAATGACATCAACAAGCCACGTAACTACGTGCTACATCCTCTAGGGATATCCAACTTCTTCTACCACCTAAAATAAATGAAGCGTCGAATTAACGTTTGGTCGTTGATATAAGATCCTATGAAATATTTCTTGATCGTTAATCATTCATAGAGGAAGGATACCGTAAGAGAAGGTTTTAATCGACAACAATAGGTCACCACCATTCTATGACTTATTCGATAGGTAAACCTCCAGAGGGATTTCTCTACTCCAAAGTCTTGGAGCCACAAATAGATGAAGTCCCAGAGTGAACAAGAACCATTCATCTCAACTCCTGATTAAGTCCTGACCGTTGATTTATTTGAATCCCTTGGATAAGCCAGGATCATCCATCTAACGGAATATTAAATATTGATCGTCTGATCACTAGTGAATACAACATACGCACTTCGGAGAAATGTACTTTGTGAGGATTGAATGAACGCAAAGGCTGGAAGTCCTAATGGACGAAGCATCAGAGAACCTGGTTATATAACAGATCACATGATAAGGTAAAGAAGCTAAAGGGGCTTGAAGTAAATAATCCCTTGGATGTTTGAATACGGTCCCACATAAAAGAATAGGGTAGAAATAAGAAAGTGCTAATAAAACAATGATTGGAAGGGATAAGATCGTGGTTTCGAGCTCACGGTCACACAAATTTCGGTTGAAGGAAGTGTGTACTGATTAAGACTCGAATTCAGAACAATTCGAGATCTGTAGACTAATTAACCGATACATAGTCATGATTAAATAAGAGTTAAATCATGAGCATTATGAATAAAGAATAAAAAGGAAAAATGATATTATTTAAAGTTTAATATTATCATTTAAATGAAGAGGTGCAATGGTTCAAAGTTCAAATAAAGGGACACAATGCTTCAAATCTCACACCAATTGAAATAATATATAAACAAGAAATAATGGTGAGAAGAATGTGTCTCTGCAGTCCATATTAGAAGATCAAAAGAAGAAGAAAAGTCCAAGAAGGAAAGATTAAGATACTTATGCAGTGAGGGTGGAAGGGAGGAGCGAGGAAGGATTCATATCCTTTACTAAGTAAAGTGTGAAAACAAGGGATTTGGTGCTATCTAGGGCTGGTTCCCTAAAGACAAGATAGTTGGTGATTCCTAAGGTTGGTTCCCAAAAAACAAGGGAGTTGGTGCTTCCTAGGTTCGGTGCCCTAAAAAGAAGGGAGTTGGTGCTTCCTAGGGTTGGTTCCCTAAAACAAGGGAGTTGGAGCTTCCTAGATTTGGTGCCCTAAAGAAGGGGATTTGTGTCTCCAAGAATTGGTGCTCTAAAGAGGATTGGTGTCCTTCACAAATACAAGATTATTCTTTATAAACTTTGTAATTCTTGTTGAAGTATACTTATATAATTGATTGTTTAAACACAAAGTCCATTTTTTACCAATAGTGATGATAATTAGAATAACAAATTAATTACTAATTGTTTAAAAGGGTAATACTAATTCACCCCCCCCCCCTCTCAATATTTCCAACAATTGGTATCAAATAAAGTACCTTCAGAACAGTCTAATAACGGGAAGGTAGATCCTGAAAGAAATGGATCAACAAGAGGGAATGTCTTCCACCAAAGCACCATAGTTTAATGGAGGTGGCTATGCTTTCTGGAAAATAAGAATAAAAAACTACTTGTTGGCTCTTGGTTTTGATGTTTGGAAATTTGTAGTAGATGGTTACACTGCACCAGCTACTCCACCTACAGATACTACAGAAAAGAAGATTTGCAATGACAACTCAATATCATTCAATGTCATTCTAGGAGGATTAACAAATCCTATATTTTTTAAGGTAGTGCATTGTAATTCAGCTAAAGAGATATGGGACACACTGGAGGTTATTTATGAAGGAGATAGAAAATTCAAGGAAGCTAAAATTCAAATATACAGAGCTCAGTTTATAAATTTGAAGATGAAAAAATAAGAGAACATTGTTGAATACCTTCATAAGGTATATGAGGTAGTTAACTCAATTAGAACAACAGGAGAAGAACTTTCATACAAACCTATTGTACAAAATATCTTAAGGTCATTGCGTATGAGGTATAATGCCAAAATTTCCACAATTGAAGATAGACCAGAACTTGACAAACTCACAGTAGATCATCTCCATGGAATTATTACAACATATGAGATCAGAAAAAGGAGCGAAAAACCATCAAAATAAGAAACAAACTTTAAGGCATCTAGAGCAAAGAATAAAAATGAACATATGTCTAATGAAGATTAGTCAGACATATCAGATGTAAAAGAGGCCAAATTTATAAAGAAAATTGAGAAATGATTTGGAAAATATAAAGGAAAGTTTATAAAGAAGTACATTGTATTAGAAATGATTTGGCCATTGAGAAAATTTATAAAGAAGTACATTGTAAAGTTATACTTTGATATACTTTGATTTACAATGTACTTCTTTGTAAATCCAAATCCTAGAATACTTTTGGACACAAAGAAGTACATTGTAAATCCTATAGAAGGCACAATCCAAAAAATGTCAAAAGAAGTCAAAAGTTCAATACAGATAAAAGAAACCATAATTCGTTCTCTCCATTACAAGATTACAATATGGAATTTCTCAAATGTAATAACTATGGACATGAAGCTAGTAAATGTATATTTTCAAATTATGTCAAAGAGATCAGTATTCCCAACAATAAAAAAGTATGGAAGAAAAAGCAAGTAGAGAAAACATAGTGTAAACTAGCCCTGTATGCCAAAAACAAAGGATGTCAGTGGTATATAGACAATGGGTGTTCTAAACACATTACTGGAGATCAAAGAAAAATTCTTAAGTTAACGAGGAAAGAAAAAGGAAAATCCACCTTTGGATATAATGTGTCATCCAATATACTTGGAAAAGGCATTGTTAGCCTACAAAATAACAAGGCCAAAGCAGAAAATGTACTTTTAGTAGAAAATTCTAACCCTAATATCCTAAGTGTAAGTCAAACATGTGATCAAGCTCACATACATACTTTTGATTCTCATAAATGTGAGATAAGAAGAGAAGATACAGGTAATCTAGTGGTAGTTGCGCCAAGAACATCGAACAATGTGTACATCCTTGACATGGAAGGGGAAGAAATATGTTTTTTAGGTCAAGAAGATGAAAGTTGGCTATGGAATAGAAGGTTGGGACATATAAGATTTGAAAACTTAATCAAAGCAATAAGAAGGAGGAAGTAAGGGATCTGTCAAAGATTATAAAGCCTTCAAATCCTATTTGTAGACATTGTCTAATAAGGAAGCAGACAAAAGTTAGTTTCAAAACAAAAGAGCATTCCACAACAAATCCATAAGAAATTATTTACGCATATCTATGTGGACCTACCAGAACCAGAAGTATTTATGGTGAACATTATTTTATGTTGATCATTGATGATTGCACAAGAATGACCTGGGTATACTTTCTAAAAGAAAAAATAGAAGCCTTTGAGAAGTTTAAAACATACAAAGTCCTTGTAGAGAATGAAACCGATCTCAAAATTAAATGTCTGAGATTAGACAATGGATGAGAATTCACCTCTAAAGAGTTCATTCAATTCTATGAAAATCATGGCATCAAAAGACAATTTTCATCTCCCAGTATTCCTCAATAGAATGGAGTGGTGGAAAGAAAAAACAAAACAGTTCAAGAAGTTGCACGAACCATGTTAAATGAATCCAAACTTACAGACAAATTCTGGAGAGATGCAATCTACCCAACAATACACATACTTAATTGAGCTCAATTGAGACCCAACCATGAAAAAATCTTTATGAACTATGGTTTGGCAGGACAATATCTGTAAAAAACTTTAGAATTTTTGGAGGTAAATGTTACATTAAGAATGATGAGGATAATATAGAGAAATTTGACCCAAGATCAGATGAAGGAATATTTATAGGATATTCACCTAACAAAAATGATTATAGATGTTATAACCTAAGACTACATAAAATAGTGGAAAGTGACAATGTAAATATGGATGATCTAAAGTTGAGACAAGTCATACCCCGTAACATATCAACATATGATGATAAAAATGATGGAAAATGTCAAAATGAAGAAGTTGATGAAGAACCTCAAGAAAATGAACCCCACACTAATGATGAAGATGACGAAGAAACACCCTTGCCAAAATGCCCATCAAAAAGGGTTCATAAGAGTCATCCTAAAAGTCATATTATTGGAGATAGAAATGTAGGAGTGGAAATAAGAAGGAAGCTCACATTTGACTTAGAACAAGCAATGTTATCCTTGATAGAACCTAAGTCAGTTTAAGAAGCCAAAAAATTAAAGATTGGGTAAAAGCAATCAATGAAGAAATAGACCAAATAGAGAAGGACCATACTTGGGAACTAGTTCCAAGTCCCAAGGAAAAGAATGTGGTAGGAACCAAGTGGATCTTCAAGAAGAAACTAAATGAAAATGGGAAGATTATAAAGAAAAAATCCATATTAGTTTGCAAAGGATATTTCCAAGTGGAAGGTATTGATTTTCAAGAGACCTTTTCTCCAGTAGCAATACTTGAGACCATTAGAATGTTCATGGCATTTTCATGCTTCAGAAATTTTAAAATCTATTAGATGGATGTCAAGTCAACATTCCTTAATGGAACACTAGAAGAAGAATTCTATGTTGAGCAGCCAAAAGGATTCATGCTAACAGAAAATAAGGACTATGTGTGCATGCTAAAAAAAGACATGTACGATATTAAACAATCCCCGAGAGAATGGTTCTCAAGGCTTGATCGGTACCTTCAAAAACACAGATATAAGAGAGGGACTAACTAAAGAAACTTATACATCAAAATTGAGGATCAAAACATGATTATTTTGGTGGTAGATGTAGATGACATCATATTTGGAACTAATCTTACTATACTAAGAAGAAAGTTTTCAACCAAAATGCAAGAATAATTTCAAATGTCTATCCTGGGAGAGTTGTCCTTCTTCTTAGGTTTACAAGTTACTCAAACAGAAAAAGGTATATTCAATTCCCAAGCCAAATATAACAAGGAAATACTAAAGACAATCCAAATGGAAGACAATAAACCTATGAGTACTCCCATGATCACTGGATGTAAACTAAGCCTAGAAGATGACTCACCAAAAGTGAACCAAACGATGTACATATCAATGGTTGGAAGTCTTGTCTATTCAACAACAAGAAGACCTGACATCATGCAAACTGTAGGACTCATGGGGAGATTTCAATCCACACCTAAAGAAACTCACTTAAAAGTAGTAAAGAGAATATATAGATATCTTAAAGGCACCTTAGAACTTAGATTATGGTATCCAAAAGATAAATACTTCAATCTAACTACATACACTGATGCAGATTGGGCCGGTAGTATAGATGATAGGAACAACACCTGTGGAGGAGCATTTTTTTTAGGAAATTGTTTGGTAGTATGGATAAGAAAGAAACAAAAATCCACATCACTATCCACAACAAATGCAAAATACATTGTTGTTGCATTCTACTGCACACAAGTTATTTGGATGAAGAAAACATTAGAAGATTTACAAATAAGATATGATGATCCCATTACTATTAATTGTGAGAACACTAGTGCCATAAGTATCTCTAAAAATCCAATAATGCATTCTAAAACCAAACACATCCCAATCAAATACCATTTCTTAAGAGATCAGGTTACTCAAAGAATGATTAAAATATTGTATGTGGACAACAAAGAACAAATTGTATACGTATTCATAAAACCTTTGCCCAAAAGTACATTTGAAAATCTTCAACAAAAATTGGGAGTAATTCAAATACCTCATTAAAACCACAAAAGTCGCATCAAAAGAAAATGGAAACATGGTCAGGTGGAGCATTGCCATACGGGGAGAGAAGAAATATCCCCTCTATCATTGTTGTCAAAGGGGGAGGAAATTGATAAGCAACATAAACAAACATATTTCAAAGAAAAGGTTTCCATCAATGCCAAAGGGGGAGAATTTTGGACACAATGGTTTGATATTTTCATGGATGTCAACAAGGTACAGAAGAATATAGTATAAAATCAAAGCTCAGAAGAAAGAACGTGAATCGAAGCTCAGAAGAGATGGCACATTTGAAATAACATAGGAAATAGAGTTCTGTGAGTAAAGAAATCATTTTGTAAAGGATCGAGCTACATGAACTATTCATTATTAGTTTGGGACTATCCAGGATCATTAGATTGATGTAAATTCAGAGGTTTGGAAGGATTAAATATCAACCATCATATATGAAGCAGTAGCATTATGGATCATTGGATCAAGTAGCAGATAAATAACTTCGAAACTTCGCTACTTCATCGATTATTGGAGACAAGAAATAATCCATGAAATCCTTAAGTCACAAAATAATTCCAACTGTCAATATGGAATGGAAATGTTGAACCATCAGATCATACAAAAGGAAATAATGTGGTCACTTTCGAAGCTGACCACTCCAACCAAAATGAGACAAAAATGTAAGTTTAACCGAAGTCGTGAACTCTCGTCGACTGTCGGATTAGAGGAAGAGTAGGGAAATCCTATCAACCATTGATCCTAAGGTCCTAACCCGCACATAGGTAGATCAATGTATTCGGATGTAATAAAGGTCAATATTAATAAGACCTTTCAATAAAATAGAATAAGGCGGATGTAAGAAGACCTAATAGAAGCTTTCGCTTCTAGAAGGATCTTCCTCT
>ML777606.1:1058698-1071878 GCA_009831015.1 Picea engelmannii | reverse complement strand
GGAGGTTGCCCCCTCGAAGAGGCCTGTGAACATTGCTATCTGAATCAAGTGCTATTTTTGTTCAAGTGTTATTTCTGTTGCTATTTCGTATATCATTTCTGTGTATTGTGAAGATTATGCTGGATATTTTACTATTATTCTGTTATTTCTAGCATTTCGTTTCTGTTCTGCATATTTTATATATCTGGTATCTTGCAATTGATCTGGAATGAATATTGAAAATGTTAGATCGCGATAAAAGGAATAAGGTGGTCAACTCTGACATTGACCTACTCTGGCGATAAGAAGCTCATATAAACAAAGAAACCTTGAACTCTTTAGCCCCAGAGTTAACAGAATCCATCGATCAAGACAAGAAAAGAGATACGATGATAAATATAATTGAAACCTTGACAATGATAGAAGGATGGTATAAAAGTTACAAAACTCCTGAAGCCACAAAGTGTAAATCCATGATCTGGGAGGGAGACACATGGCAGAAGACAAATATGACACTTGGCCCAATCGACTAGTGAAAAGTGTCAACTTATAGTTGGCACATTAGGTATACAAAATTCATGAATCAAGGTGACATGTGGTAGACACTCAACTAGTGCTATGTCAACAGTGACGTAAGAAAGCCATGCCACTCTAGGACTACATACTCTAAGGATATCCAACTTCTCCTACCAGCTAAAATATCTGAAGTATAGAATTAACGTCTGGCCATTAATCTAAGATCCTACAGAATTTTTCTTGATCGTTGATCAAGCATAGTGGAAGGATAGAATAAGAGAAGGTGTTAAACGACAATAAGAGTTCACCACGATTCTATGACTTATTTGGTAAGGTAAAACTTAGAAGGGATTTCTCTATGCCAGAGTCTTGTTTCCACGAATATCTGAAATCCTGGAGTGAACGAGAATCATTCATGTCAACTCCTAATTACTTCCTGACCACTAATTTTTTTGAAGCTCTAGATATCCAGGATCATCCATCTAACGAAAGATTAAATATTGACCGTCTGATCTACTAGTGAATATAGTATACACACTTCTGAAAAATGTACTTCGGGAGGATTGAATTACTGCAAAGTTTGAAAGTCCTGAAGAACGAAGTACTGGAGAATGTGGTTCCAACGCCAGTCATGTGATAAGGTAAAGAAGTTAAAGGGAATATAAGTAAATAATCCCTCAGATGTTTGAATACGGTCCCATGTAGAAGAATAGGGGCAGAAGAAGAAAGTGCTAATAAAACAATGCTTGGAATCGATAAGGTCGTTGTTTCAAGCTTGCGATCAAATGAATTTTGGTTGAAGAAAGCGCCTATTGATTAAGACTCTAATTCACAAGAAGTTGAGATTTGTAGACTAATGTACTGATACATAGTCATGATTAAAGAAGAGTTAAATCATGAGAATTATGAATAAAGAATAAAAAGGAAAAATGATATTATTTAAAGTTTAATGTTATCATTTAAATGAAAAGGTGCAATGGTTCAAAGTTCAAATAAAGGGACATAATGATTCAAATCTAACACTAGTTGGAAGACTATATAAACAAGAAATAATGGTGCAAATAATGTGTCTCTGGACTCGAGATTAGAAGATCAAAAGAAGAAGCAGAGTCCAAGAAGGAATGTTGAAGATACTTATGCAGTGAGGGTGGAAGGGAGGAGCATGGAAGGATTCATATCCTTTACTAAGTTTGTGAAAACAAGGGAGTTGGTGCTTCCTAGGTTTGGTTACCTAAATGCAAGGGAGTTGAAGCTTCCTAGGGTTGGTTCCCTGAATAAGGGGATTTGTGTCTCCAAGAGTTGGTGCTCTAAAGCTAATTGGTTTCCTTCATAAACATAAGATTATTCTTTATAAAATTTGTAATGCTTGTTGAAGTATACTTATGTAATTGATTTTTTAAATACAAATTCCATTGTTGATAAATAGTGATCATAATTAGAATAACAAATTAATTACTAATTGTTTAAAAAGTTAATACTTATTCACCCACCCCTCTCAGTATTTCCAACATGGTCATTGCCTTTGGCCTCACAAATGCACCAACAAATTTCATGAGGTTGATGGATGATGTATTGAGACCCTTCACAAAATCATTTGTGGTGGTATATATGGATGACATTCTCATCTTAAATAGAACTTGGGAGGAGAAAATGCAACATATTCAACAGGTTTTGAGCATTCTGCAACAACACAAGTTATATGCCAACTTGGAAAAATGCTACTTGGAATGAACATGGTCCAATACTTGGGCTACATTGTTCATGAACATGGGGTACATGTGAATCCATATAAGGTCCAAGTCATCCATGATTGGCCAGCCCCGACCACACTAACCGAGCTTCAAAGCTTCTTGGGACTTGCCAACTTCTATTGACGGTTTGTGTTGGGATTCTCCCATATCACATGGGCCCTCAACCAAGTGACCAAGGGTGGTGGAAAGGAAATTTTTGAGTGGGGTAAGGTGCAACACCGATCATTTTATGATATGAGGCATCACTTTTGATTAGCTCTGGTACTCTCCTTACCCGATCTACAACAACTGTTCGAGATTGAGATTGATGCATCCAACTATGTTGTAGGCACAATTCTCACTCAACATGGTCATCTGATAGCATACCATAGTGAGACACTCTCAAATACTATTCGGAAATACCCCACCTATGACAAGGAAGTGTATTCCATTGTACAAGCTTGATGTCAATGGAAACATTACATTCTGGGAAAGGAGACAATCATCTACACTGATCACAAGCCTCTGCAGTTCATACAAACATAGGGGAAATTGCAGAATGATTGCGATTAGAGTTGGTCCACATACCTGTAGTAGTTCCATCTCAAAATCAAGTATAAGATAGGGATCACAAATCATGTCACTGACTACCTCATTCAACCTCCCATGGCTACACTCAACACCATACTCCATTCCTCTGGGAATCTGAGTGGCCCCAACTTTATCAACAAGATCTTGACTTCGCCACCACCTATCAGCTCTTGGGTACAGGCACAGATGTCACTGATTTTCAAATTCAAGACGAACTGGTATGCCATCTGGGCCACCTCTGTGTTCCTACAAGTGAGCGTGAAAAAATGATTCTGGAGGCTCACTACAAGAAGATGGAAGGACATTTTGGCATAAAGAAAACTGTGGTTGTTCTACAAAAACGTTTTTATTGGCCAAAACTTCGACAGGACATCAACAAGTATATCAAATCTTTCACTTCCTATGCCAATTCCAATCTAGTCATCAATAAGCAAGGATTATACACCCCTCTTCCTACTCTTGAGAGGCCTTGAGAATCCATCTCAATGGATTACATGCCTGGCATTCCATCCACCAAACAAGGAAATGATTGTGTATCTACAATGGTTTATCGATTTTCAAAGATGGCCATTCTCATAGCCTGCAAGAAGAGCATAACAATGGTAGATACTGCCAAGCTCTTATTCAAACGAGTATGGGTCCATTTTGGGATACCATATAACATCATATTCGATCGGGACAACCAGTTTCTCAACACATTTTTGTCGAGTCTTTAGTCACTGTTGGATAGAAAGCTCATTAAATCCACTGCCTTCCACCCTCAAACCGATGGCCAGATAGAGGTCGTCAATCAGATTATTGTGCACATCCTGCACATGTATAACTCTAAGCATCTACATACATGGGATGAGAGTGATCCATATGGATCTAGGGAACATCACGAAAGTTTCATAAGTGTCCTACGAGGCTCAAAATGGCCTCATCAGACAAAGAAAGGTAAAATATTCAAAGTTCTCAAAACTCAGTGGAAATGACATGATCACGAATAACATGTCGCAATATTTCCAATGACGCAAACGACTCATCAAACAGATTTACAGATCGAAATATATTCACGGTCAAAGTTTGGTCGACCTAGCCCAGTAAATAGGGGATGAGTCAACATCTGTATTGCTGACATCGACATCCGTATTGCTGACATCAACATATTTATAGTGACATGGAATTCCATATAGTTATGTGGAAGTTCGTACAATGATGTGGCAGTCAAGGTGGCAGTTTGTACATATGACATGGCATCCATATCGACATGTGGCTTCCTCTAGAAGTGTCATGTGGTGGTGTATGACTAGGAAAATAATGCAATGACATCATGCCTACATGGCAGGTGAGTGGACAAAAATGGGTCAATATTTGGGTGCCATGTGGCCCAATTAGAGGGCACCACGTGGCAACCCCAAAATTCCCATTGAGGGCATGTAACCGAATTTTCAAGAAAAAATGAATTGTAGCGGACACCGCCATATCTGGCAGAGGTCTTAGTATATCTGGTAGTTCCACCAAGTTATAACCACCACCAAGAACCATCCCATATTTATAATGGTAACCCAAAATGGGGAGGCTCGCGAGCTCGACCCTGGGACCACCCCCTCCCTTGATGCCATAATATTTGTGTGCCAACCAACTCGGCCAACGACCTTTGTAGGAACATCTGCCCATGATGTTATTTAAAAACCTATTTTCACCAATGCACGAGGAGAAGGAACGTTCCAGTCTTCCTAGGTCCGTACTGGGGACAATTTTCAATGCAAATGTCAGTGCATTAATTGCACAAGATTGCACGCAAATCGAGAGAGTTCGAGAGGATCTCTGAAGGTGCCTGTGTCCGATGGAGACGATTTGACAGTGGTTTTTAGGTAATTTGGTGATGAGAATCCAATGGAGAGGTATGTTTTTGTAGAATAACTTTAGATCAACAAGATAAGTTCCTAAGAAGCCAATGTAAACTTGCTTTTCATTATATTGTTTTGTCATTAAATGTTGCAACATAACATGTTTGTTACAGGTCTGAAGGAGCATGGAGAGGATGCAAAAAGGCATCAATATCAACGTATTCCTTCTATTTCTTATTTTTTTCTCTTCTTCCACATAAAACCAATCAATTACATGTGACAGAGAAATTGTGTCACTTGCATGATAAGTGGCCAACGAAGCAGTTCTAAATATTGTTTTTCGAGATCTTTGTATGGGATGTATATATGCTTGGATCTGAGCAACATATCTAAGGCACTATATGACTCCATGTTGATGGGGGTCATATTTTATTTTTCCTATTTTTATGTATTGAGTATGTGGGAATGGTGTCCATGTTAGCATCATGGATACCTCATGATCAGGAGAACTTGTGAAGCTTTTGTACATTCCTGATCACATTTTGATCTCTTGTTGCCATCGCTGAAAAGGGAATTTGGCCTTACAACTTGTAAAGGAGAGATATCATTACAACGGGGAGAATAAAGTGGTCAATATTTAGAGAATGACCTGGAGACATAGCCCACATCGGGTGAACTCCGTTATCAAGGGAAGTGTCATATGCATTATGTGTAGTATGTTCTTATGTTGCTTTTCCATGAACTTCCACACATAGGATATTAAATGAAAGTATGACATATAACACATAAGGAAACTACATATGTTTTATTAACTTTGGATTCAAGCTTCTGAAGACTTAAACTTTAACTTTAATTGAAAATCGTTCAAGTAAAACGATCTATAGATGATCCTTTGAAGGAGTGACAAAATCAATTAATTATTGGAAACTAATCAACCCCCCAAGTTTAGATCATGTGGTATCAGAGCAGGCTTGATACCGATTGTAGGTGTTGAAGCTAAGAATGGCAAGATCACCAAAACAATTGTGGTTCAATGAGATTCAAGAGATCAATCAAATGATTCAAGTAGAGAATGATGAATTGAAGACATTGTTGCATGTTGCAGAAGAAGAGAACCAAAGGTTGAAAGATCAATTGCAATTCATGAAGATGCAGACAAGGGAAGGCTCTATGAATGAGATGGTGATAAGACCATTTTGTGACCATGGAAACTTCACCATTTATCAGTGCGATCATGATAATGAAAATGCATGCACTTTTTTTCAAGCAAATGAAGATGACCTACAAGCATCCAGGAACCAAGGAGGATTCCTAGAAGCATTTTGCAATGATCCTTCTCACTAGGAACAATTGGACACATCTCAAGAAGAAGATCAAGAGTCCCAGTTTGAGATGGAGGTAAATAAACCATGTGTAGTTCCTTTCTTAATTAATGTTGATGCCTCTTTTGAAATCCTTGAACAACATGCTTCTTGCATTGACTTAAATTTGATGATAAAAATGGGATACAAAGGAGGAGGCCTTGGAACCAATGGAAAAGGTATTGTTGATCCCATTGAGGTAATGGTTTGTCCTCAATATGCTGGGATAGGGTATGTCCCAAAGGATGTTGGAGAAAGCTCCAAAACCATTCGGGAAGAAGACCCCAAGAAAATCACTGAGACTCCATAAGTCAATAGTTCATCAAGAGATGAAATTGATTCAGTGCAGGATGAAAGCACAACTTCTCATGATTGAGGATTCGATACATCTCCAAGGAAAGATGAGCATCAAAATGGTAGAGTTGAGACCAACTCTTATAGCCAGTCTGACTCTAGAGGAAACTCACCGAGGTATAAGAAATATCCAAACTCTAAAATTCCATTTGATTATAAGCATGTTAATAATAAAAAGTAGAGCTTGTGGCATCAAATACCATGCACATTTTTCTAATTGAATAACCACGTAGTGTCCCAGTGTTGGAAGATAAAATCCTTGTGCAGGAAGGTTATGGAAACTAGGAGAAGGACGAGGATGGAATATTTCTTTCGACACATGGTAAAGAGTAGAGGAAATGCACCTCTGAAGAAGAAAGGCTACTTCAACCATTATAGCATAGATAGTCATCATGAGACCACTTGTTGGGCCTTACATCCAGATTTACGCCCAAAAAGGAACAAGAAGACCAGGCAACCACCTCTGAGGGAGACAGTCAGTCAGGAAGTGCTGCAGGGAAATCCTCCACCAGGAGGAAACCAACTACCAGATAAAGGACAACTTGGTAAGAAGGACATGTTCGGCATAATGGTTGAATGAATGGGGAAAGTCCTTGAGTTAGTCGAAAGTGTCCATATTTGTAAATCACATGTTGTGATTCAGACCCCATAGAAGGGTATTGTGTAAAAGTGATAATTATTGATATCACTCCTTTTCTGGCACATTTGATATTGTTAGGCCTTGTGAGGTAGTTTGGGTATTGGTTTTCTTATTGTAAGTCTAATGGACATAAAAATTATGATGTAAAGAGTTTTGGGGACCAAATTTCCTTTCATTTGGGAGTCGTGATCCAGATGGATCTAGGGAACATCACGAAAGTTTCAGAAGTGTCCTAGGAGGCTCAGAATGGCCTCAACAGAAAAAGAAAGGGAGAAAATTCACAATTCCCAAAACTCAGTGGAAATGACATGATCGCAAAGAGCGCATCAAAATATTTCCAACAGTGAAAACATCTCATCAAATGGAGTTACAAATCGAAAGATATTCACAGTTAAAGTATGGTCAACCTAACCTAGTCAACAGGGGATGCATCAACATTCATACTGCTGACGTCTACATCCATAAAATCTATACAGTGTTGCAGAATTACATATAGTGATGTGGTAGGGTGACGTGGAAATCGAGGTGGTATTATGTACAGATGACGTGGCATTCGTATAGACACGTGGCTTCCTCCAGAAGTGCCACGTAGTGATGTACGACTGGGCCAACAATGAAATGATGTCATGCTTGCATGGTAGGTGATTGGACAACAATGGGCCAATAGCTGGGCTCCACATGGCCCAATCATAGGGTGCCACGTGGCACCCCCAAAATTCCCAATGACAACATGTGACCGAATTTAAAAAAAATAATGAAATATATCGGACCCTGCCATATCTGACGGGGGTCCCACTATATCTGGATATTCCACCAAGTTATAACCACCACCAAGAACCATCCCACATTTATAACTGTAAACAAAAATGGGGGGGGCCGTGGGCTCGACCTCGAGACCTCCCCCTACCTTGATGCCTTAATATTTGCGTGCCAACCAACTCAACCAACGACCTTTGTTGGAACATTTGACCATGATGTTATTTGAAAACCTATTTTCTCCAATGCACAACGATAAGGAACGTTCCATTCCATCTAGCTCCATACTGGGCACTATTTTCAATGCGAATGTCAGTGCATTAATTGCAAAGGATTGCATGCAAATTGAGACAGAGGTCCAGAGGAGCCCTGAAGGTGCCCATGTCCGATGGAGACTATTTGTGAATCATTTTTAGGTAATTCAACAATGTCAATCCAATGGAAAGGTCTTTTTTTGCAGCAGATGTCCCGATCAACAATATAAGTTCTGGAGAAGCCAATGTAAGCATGTTTTTCATTATGTTGTTTTTTCATTAAATTTTGCAACATAGCATGCTTGTTACAGGTCTAAAGGAGCATGGAGAGGATGCAGGAAGGCAACAAGACCATATTATTCCTTATATTTCTTCTTTTCTTCTCTTCTTCTACATACAACCAATCAATTACATGTGACAAAGATATTATGGCACTTCCATGATAAGTGGCCAACGAAGCGGTTCTAAATCTCGTAGTTTTAGGATCTTTGTATGGGCTTCGTATATGATTAGATATGAGAAACATATCTAAGTCACTCTATGACTCAATGCTGATGGGGGCCATATTTTATTTTTCCTCTTTTTATGTATTGAGTATATGGGAATGATGCCCATCTCAACATCATGGATGCCTCATGAGCATGAGAACTTGTGAAGCTTGTATACATTCCTGATCACATTCTGATCTCTTTTTGTCATCACCGAAAAGGGACGTTGGCCTTACAACTTGTAAAGGAGAGACATCATTATAGTGAGGAGAATAAATCAGTCAATCTTTAGAGCATAACCCAGAGACGTATCCCACATTGGGTGAACTCCATTATCAAGGGAAGTGTCATATCCATTATGTGTATTATGTTCTTATGTTGCTTTTCCATGAATTTTTGCACATATGATATTAAATGAAAGCATGACATATAACACATAAGGAAACTAAAGAGGTTTTATTCACTTTGGATTCAATCTTATGAAGACTTCAACTATACCTTTAATTGCAAATCGCTCAAGTAAAACGATCTATAGTTGACCCTTTGAAGGAGTGACACAATCAATCAATTATTGGAAACTAATCACCCCCCAGGTTCAAATTAGAGAGTCTTCCTTATGTTCATCATAACTAAAACAAGGCTCTCCATGGCTCCACCATACATAGCCTATTTCAGGTGGGGCTGGGATTCCAACGCTTGGGTCCCATCGATGTTGCACTAACTCTTGCAACCAAACAGGCAAAATCTTCCCATTTTCATTCTAAGGCCGAAAAATCCACCAGATTCATTGAGAGTATTCAACACATCTTCCAACAAGTCCAAGATATTTTGCAGAAAGACAATGCTAAGTACAAGCAGTGCCATGATCAACAATAGTTACTGCACAAGTTTTAGGTGGGAGACAAGAACTGGTTACATTTACAGAAATAAAACCTTACAAGGCCCCATCAGAATCTCAATCCACTCTACTGTGGGCCTTACACTATCACCAAGGTTATGGGAGACAATGATTTTGAGCTCAACACTTCCCCCTTCCATGGATTTCTCCCAGTGTTCAATGTGGATCTCCTATGACCATATTTTCCACCATTATTGGAAACCTCAGAGATCACATAACAACTAAAACCAATAGAGCTCAACCCTGATTACATGGAAAAAGAATCCACTGATCTGAGATTGGACACATAGGTCAAGGGCACTCACCAGCAGAGGATCCAACTTTATCGAGTTGTCAAGACAGGGCAGCTCCTACACCAAGGCAAATGGCTCACCTAGGGCCAAATTCAGCAGAAATTTTCTCACCTGATGGGGGAACTCAATGCAATGGAGACCATTTATTTCTAAGGGGGGAGGATTGATCCAGGTGGATATTGGTGTCCACCCACCTATTCCAACTGGCTCCTTTTGATAGTTTTAGTTCAACATGTTCTTTTGTAATTCTTTGTAATTGTGGGTTCTACACTTTCAGGGCTATCTAATCCCTACACAGCTTCAAGGTGGATATTTTTTTTCGCACATCTAATCCAACTGGCTTATTTTTGAAGTTTTCATGTTAGTACATCTTTCTGTATTTCTAGGGTTGTTTTAGGGCCCTAAATTTTTTTTTTTTCCTTGCCGTAGTCAAATAGTAGACAAATTCAAATTTTGAAGACATAATTTGTATTTCTCGAAAACACCTTTCCAACGGGCTATCACACACCTAAAACGGAGGTCGTATGAGAAAGTTACGACCCTAGAAAGTTGAGGTACCAACTTACCCATCAGGGCCCACATAAATTTTGGCGTTTCATCTCCTAGGGTTAGGTTTTTGGATGTCTAGGGTTTTGACATTCATGAGTAATGCTAAAAAGACCTTTGGAGCCTCATTGTAATCATATTTCTTAGAAGGAAGCATATAGCAGCCACATCTCTTCTTAGAAATAGTTACCACCATTCGAGCAAGTTGTTTTCAATTCTGCAGTTTTGTAGTTTTAGCTTATTTTATTTATTCAATAGAAGTTATTGTTCATTGGATATATGTTGTTGTTCTCTGTGTCTCTGTGTTATTGTATTTACTTTGTTATTTATTTCATTCTTCTCATAAATCCGGATCACAAAAATTCAAATTTTAATGTTTTTAGGTTAAAATTATTGTTATGTTCAAATTTTCAGATTTAATGTTTTCTCTTTAAATATTTAAATTTTAGAAATTTTTTTAATGTTTAATGTTTCAATATGTTTAGGTTTAAATTTTATTGTTATGATTTTATGTGAATATTAATTATGATTTTTTACATTTCAAAAATTAATGGTGCCTATTGGCTTATATCAACCATACTTAATGATATGGTTTTACTAGTTGTATTAATAATCAATAGATGTGTACATAATTTTGTAGATAAATTTTAATAACTAATATTAGGATAGTGTCTTGTATATTGCACGACTTCTTATCTTTTGTTTTCAATTTTTTTTATGTTGATGATTGTGAATGGTCTTTACTTTTTTAAGATTTAAAGAATTTAGGTTTTAATTTATATATGTGTTTTCTTTTCTCATTTTTTTAATCTTAATATTTTAAAATAGATTGATTAAGTGTCTCCTTTCAAAAATATAAAAATTACTTATGCAAACTTTTTAAACTTTAATATTGGAACAACAATATGCCTTGTAAGTCTATTTTTTTTCATACAATGTCATCTCTGAAAGACACATTAGACACCACTCAAGCTATGTTTAAAATTATTTGAATAAAAATAATTTATTAATGAAATAGGAGCAAATAAAATGTTATTCAAGCTTTGAAAATAAACTATTGAAAGAGTTTCATTGCTCAAAATGGCATGCTCATTGGTCATGGGATTAGATACTTGTTCATTAAATATCTCCATACTCATATCATATATATAGAACTAATGAATTCTTTAAATATTGAATTTTTTTTTACGTTGTTTAAACATTTGACTTTTCAAAAATTTCACCGGAATCTAGCCTAACAAATCTTTGTGAAATCTCCATTTTTTGTTGTTTAAATTGTATTTTTTAATGGATAAATGGATTCAACGCCCTGAAAAACCATTAGGGAACTTGAATTATACATATTGAATCACTCAAGTTTGGAGTTCCAACAATTTTTAATTGGATTTCAATAAAATATTGTCCAAAAAGTCGAATATTTAGACTACGGAATTTCTTTTTCAAGAAAAAATTCACAATTTCTATTTCATTATAGATTTAAAATAACATTATTCAAGTTCTCATCGCAGGATACAAAGAAAATTAAGTACACACATACTACACTTTCAAGAGTACAAGTGCTTATTACATTTGGAAGATTAAAATTACATAATTAGTGTACATGTCATTTCTTTCCCTTTACAAAATAATCCTCAATATTTCCCTTTCTCCCGTTCTTCTTTTTAACCCTTTGCCACCTTGTTGTGGAAGAAATCATCGTAATTAAGTGTGAGTAAAAAGGTGGGAGATAAACATTCTTAGAAATAACTAGTTCCTAATTTGAATCAGAGGGATCAATTTCATGATATTTTTCATTCTATAGAGAGGGACTTCAACTACCATGACTTCTCTGGTTGAGGAAATCCCTGTATCCATTTCTTCTTCTCTATTTCATTAGAAAGGATTGGATTCCCCAATTGCAACATTTGTTTGTTGATTTACTTTATTATGATCAATGTCACTATTTAATTTCTTATTTACCTCATATTTACCAATGTTAGTATCCAAAATCAGTTCCTTCGAAAAATTCAATACTTTGGTTTTGATTTGGTCCTTTTTTTCCTGGGAGAATGAGCTCGAGCATGGGGACAAATAACTTATAAATGTTCAAGAAGATGACATATCTTGCAACTGAATGTTGTATTCTCATAATCCAAGATCCATGCTTATTTAAATTTTTTCCATCTGAGATACATTTTTCCTGAAAGACCATTACTAAGGTATATCTCAACACAAATACACACATATGTACATAAACCCACTATAGATATCTCAAGATCTATTTTTATGTAAGTTCCCAAAGTATTCCCAATATACTCAAAAATTGATATATACTAAAATTGTAATAGAAAAATTGAAAGACAAACCAAAATTGACATTAAAGTTATGAACATAGTGTTAGCATCAAAATTTGAAAACCAAGTCATTATAAAAAGTCCCAGACTTTCGCAAAACCAATGATTCTCCTTATGTACATGATGATAAGAAACATGATCATAGAACTAAATGGTAAAAACTATTTTAGAACATAGAGATCTTACAATTCTTTGTCCAAATATTGTAAATCCTCTAAAATAATGTGGATATAGTGGGAAAAAATAAAATTTTATTCTCAATAGAAGAATGTAGTATAACAATGAATTGCCCAAATATATTTAAATCATCAATCAAATGAAATTTTCCATTAAAATTTAAAAAAAAAAAATATCTAGTTAGTTCTTTTAACATCTATGTTTAAATGTTTCTTGTGGAAATGTGTTAATCAAATATTTCTTTGTTGTGTTGTGATAGCAAGTCTTTAAAAAATCATTTTAAGTAGACAATATTTTACCATTATTTTATTATTCACTATTTAATCATATATATTATTTTTAAAATTTAATAAATTATTTTTTAATTTATATATATATATATATATATATATATATATATATATATATATATATATATATATATATATATAT
>ML777606.1:978765-1034947 GCA_009831015.1 Picea engelmannii | reverse complement strand
AGGAAGTCTACTACAGGATATGCATTCAGTATTGGATCAGGGATCATGTCCTGGAGCAGTAAGAAACAACCAACTGTTTCTTTGTCATCCACTGAAGTTGAGTACAAAGCATTATGCACTGCCACCTGTGAAGCAATTTGGCTGAGGATACTTGGAGATGTTGGAGAAAAGAAAAAAGTACCAACAATCATCCAATGTGACAGCCAAAGTTCCATCAAACTGGCAAACAATCCAGTGTATCATGCTAGGTCAAAGCATATTGAGACACACATTCATTTTGTAAGAGAAAAAATACAGTCAAATGAAATTGATGTATTGTATTGCAACACAAATAATAATGTTGCAGATATATTTACAAAGACTCTTGGGAAGGCTAAGTTTGTAATATGTAGAGATAAGATAGGTGTTGTAAAGGTTGTTTAATTAAGGGGGAGTGTTAGAAATTAATTAAACAACCAGTCCGGTAGTTGATGGAGATAAGCTTGCAATAAATGCACCGACTACATCGACTTCGGTAAACTCTTGAAAGAACTAGAAACATCTGAAAGAAGCAATTCTAGCCATTGATCTTGAAACTAATCAACGGTGGAGCTCATCTCACCACTGTATAAATACCCATGCCTCTAATGCAATAGACAAGCTGTTTTGTATGTTCTTTGTGTCTCTTTGTGTGTGAGTTCTCTGATTTATATCATAGACATAATTGTTGTTTTCCTTTCTTTAGAATCTGGTGTGAATTTAAGATGTGCCATCAGATAGGCAATAATTAAAAAAAAATGATAAGGTGTATGCCACAGATTGGGAATGCGAACTCAACCTCAATATTTTCTTTGGGTGTGGCAGATCTCACAAGTGCAAAGTGTCAAGTTCGCGATAAGCTTATTACGCCGAAAGACGTACATCTATTGACAATGGGCACAATTAATCACCTTTAAATATAAAATTCTAATCTTATGGCTAACAATTGAAGATGCTGGCATATTCTTAGTCGTACTCTCTAATCAATGGATGAAATTTAATGCTCATAACTTTCTTGCATTTCTAAATACTTTCGTTACCTTGTTTACTTTTTCACATTTACTTAATATGATTAAGAAATTACTTCTCTTTCTTGCATTTCTAAATACTTTCGTTACCTTGTTTACTTTTTCACATTTACTTAATATGATTAAGAAATTACTTCTCTAAGCAATAGAAATTGGGCGTCGTTACGTGGCGTTTCAATATGATTGCCATGTTAAAATGATTAACAAAAATTAATATCTATGCAAGATTTTACTGCCACGTTTAGTAGATGAGTAGCAGGCACTACCTTAGATGGATTACACATATAACTGCTGGGATGTGAACAGTGGCCACGTTTGGCCTATGTTGTGAACCGTGGCCACGCTTGGCTTGAGTTTCGGGTTATAATTGTGGCTGATGATGGTCATACGATCAACCACAACAATCATTTTTGTGGCCATTCATGGTTATATATGTTTTTATATATTTATTTTGAATTATATATGTTTCGGAGTAACTGTAACATCATGATTCACCAGACCGGTTATTGCGATTCCTGAAACAGTGGTCTACCACAGTAGAAAACAGTTGTTTACCTCGCACACCAGCTGCCCCTTAGCAAAGAAATAAATTTTGTTCTCTGGATTCCAGTTAAAACCATTTGCGATCCTATCGAATTTCACTAGAATTGTTTTTTAGTAGGTACCGTTAGCCCAAAACATGGTTTTCATTAATGAAACCATGTAAATCATGGGAATCTAGATCTGTAGCAGTTGTTAATTTGAGTTTTGTGCGAGTATGCTTCAGTTTATTAACTCTCGTCGTCTCAACATCTTGCAGACACCCGTACTCTTTAATTTAAAATAATAATAAGAGCCAATGCATAATAAAAACTTTGTTTTCTGTAGGATACAAATATGTTTCCCCTTTGTAAATATCCGATTATGAGCTTGAGGGCGCAGTAATTAGTTTATGGTGAACATCATTATAGCATGACACCGTTAAATAAATAGTTTTAATATATTCCCGTGATTGAAATTTACATAGAATAAACTTAGTTTCTTAATTTAGATAAGTAGATTATTATAATTGTTCAAGTCCTTCCAAGCTAGATCTAAATATAATGAGTTTATGCAACAATATTTCTTATGGATAAATTAAATAATTTTAACCTGGTAAAATTAGGTTATGTGTATATACTAGTTGTAAGTAGAGGTATATACTACTACTTAGCCCATTTAATGAGGCGGGAATAGAATTTCGTAAACCTGCAACACCTTCTGATGGCCTCTAATGGTGTCGGGGGGTTTTCATGGGCCATATTTATGGTGTTTTCGTTTGCTATGATGATTGGTCCTTCAATATTTAGTGTTTGTTTTTATTTGATGGTCTCTCGGTCAGCTGACGATTTAATTTTCCGCTTTCAAGATGGGGAAACATGACGGAGCTATGAACCATGGAATGGTCCAACCCAATCAGATGCCCTATGTCGTGAAGCGCCACTGTCTAAATGTCCACGACGGAGCTATCACCTGTGATGGCCATGTTCACCGTCCAAACCTCGCTTTGTGGAACTGAAATCACACATCCTAGCACAACCAATATAAACGCACAGCCACAATAAACTGTTTATGCTAAAATTGGGTTTAGTAAATTAAATAATATAGCACATTTTATTTACAAACCCTAACTGGGTTTATGCTAGGTTTAATAAATTAAATACGCCTTTCGGCGTTCATCAGCCACAATTGTGGCTGTGCTAGTGATACTCTCTTTCAATACTCTCGCAATCTGCGGAAAGCCAAACCGATCAGGTGATACAAAGTTCAATTCAGTTACTTAATTTGTATGGCCAAATAAATTATTTCGTATATATAACCCCGCCGTGTAATTGTTTAAGATGTGTTGACTTAAAACCTGATTTAAAAGTGGAAGAGAGTTTTAGTGTGGAACGAAAGCCAAAATTGCGTGGCAATTTCCTGATGGGCAGCATGCCGCACTTCACGCTTTTTGGCACTGACAACACATTATGCGTTGAGTAGCGTACACGTTAGATGATTCCTTTGCTTGCCATGGGATGGAATTTCACCGAAAAACTTGTACGTCAAATAAGGTCAATTCTTTTTGATAAAGGTTTACATTTTTGTTAAAATTTTGAAAATGATAATGATGTTGTGAAAAGTATCAGAGACTATGTCATTTTTACCGAACTTACAATTTCTCGTCTTATTCGGAATAAATTTAAGAAAACCTGAAAACGATCAAAATTTAAAACAATTAAACTACTATGTTCTATTCATGATCTTATCAAGAACAGTTGGCAATAACTACATAAAGCCAAATACTTATTAGTATATTACTATTTTTATTATTTATTTAATTATATATTTTCACTTTATATTATTAAACAAACAAAAATATCCTTTAATTCACTTTGAGATTTTCCAACTGTCAACTTCCCAAATTTAACGCTTACACACGTTTCCATTCATTATTCCCAACTTTGAACGGTTTAAGCAAACCGGCTTTGCAATTTTCCATTTTATTTTTTGAGTACGAAATTGAATCTCAATTTCCGGGAAAATATACAGAATTAGTTTACCCAAAAATAACGTTAAAGCTATTGATGGTTATGTGGGCACATCTCTATGACATCACTAAATATAATTTCTCAACACGTTACCCTGCTTGGACAGTGAACTTTTAAAATTAGAAAATGATTCCTTTCTTGGGCAGGAAGAAAATGATTTTTTGGGAGAACCACCACCTCATTACTTTTTGATAGATTTTGTTGATCTAATAATTAAAGAAATAAATTTATTCCCAATAACCATTTCAGAATCCTAATTAAATTAACTAAAACTTCATATATGTATATTTAAAAACAGATTTAAATTTAAAAACTTCATATATGTAGATTTAAACTTCATATATCTATATTTAAAAACAGATTTAAATTTATTTAACCTAACATCATAACCTTAAAAAGCCATTACATATATCATAACCTTAAAAGCCATGGATAAGATATCAAATCCTTCACAACACACTTTCTTAAAATTTTAATTTACAACAAAAAAATTGTTGCATCCAATATCATTATAGCTCAGTACGTGACAGGAAATCTTTCGGGCTTGCAGCTAGATATAAGACAGTTAACAAATGAGACACGGCATTCAGTTGAAGTGTCAAAAATATCGTATCATAAATTTCGGTTCTAATTAACAAATACCTTTGAAAATTAAAGGTGAGTGACATCTCTGAAATGTTATGATTGTACAGTTTGGGGCATCCAGACGCATCAAGCTTCTCCAACAACCTCGAATGTTCAACAACGGGCAGATCTTCTAACGGCTATACGGACAACTTCTCCATAGATGCCAATGTTCCAATTCTTGGCAGCTCCTCGGCTTCTTTATAGCTCCTCCAATTTCCTGGCATTTAATAGAACTTAAAATTATCTTTGTTTGGTTGATTGTCGCCAGTTCACCATCTCGAGTGAAACACTTGGAGGTTCCTTAAGTTCCCAAAGGAATCTGGAAGCTTCTGCAAATTGGGGCACTTAGACAAGTCAAGATGTTGGAGCTCCATTAAGTTCCCAAAGGACTCTGGAAGCCTCTGCAAATTGGAGCACTTAGACAAGTCAAGATGTTTGAGGTTGGTTAAGTTCCCAAAGGAATCTGGAAGCATTCGCAAATTTGAGCAGTCTGACAAGTCGATATGTTTGAGGTTCGTTAAGTTCCCAAAGGATTCTGGAAGCATACGCAAATTTGAACAGTCTGACAAATCGATATGTTCAAGATTCCTTAGGTTCCCAAATGAATCTGGAAGCATCTGCAAATTTGAGCACTCTGACAAGTCCATATGTTGGAGGCTCCTTAGGTTTCCAAAGGATTCTGGAAGTATCTGCAAATTGAAACAGTCCGACAAGTCCATATGTTGGAGGTTGCTTAACTTCCCGAACGAATCGGGAAGCATCTGCAAATTGGAGCAGCGGGACAAGTCAATATGTAGGATATTCGTTAAGTTCCCAAAGGAATTAGGAAGCATATTCAAATCGGAGCAACGTGACAAGTTAATATGCTGGAGGTTGATCAAGTTACCAAAGGAATCTGAAAGCTTCTGCAAATTGGAGCAGTTGGACAAGTCGATACGTTGGAGGCTTGTTAGGCTCTCAAAGGAATCTGGAAGCATCTCCAAATTGGAGCAGTTGGACAAGTCAATATGCTCGAGGTTCATTATGTTTCCAAAGGAATCTGGAAGCATCTGCAAACTAGAGCAATCGGACAAGTCGATATGTTGGAGGTTGGTTAGGTTCCCAAAAGACTTTGAAAGTATCTGCAAATTGGAACAATTGGACAAGTCAATATGTTGAAGGTTCGTGAGATTCTCAAAAGAATCTGGAAGCATCTCCAAATTGAAGCAGTCGAACAACTCGATATGTTGGAGGCTGATTAAGTGCCCAAAAGAATCTGGAAGCCCCTCCAATTTGTAACATTCGTTCAAGAAAATACGTTGAAGGTTCCTTAAATTCCCAAAGGAATATGGAAGCATCTGCAAATGGAAGCACTTGGACAAGTCAATATGTTCGAGGTTGGTTAACTTCCAGAAGGAATCTGGCAAAAACTTCAGTCTTGAACAGTGCTTCAACTCCAAGTGTTTCAAGGATTGCAGATCGCAGAATTCTTCTGGTAAAGATTCCAGACTCATTTCAGAAAAATTTCCAGGTTTAAGGACAATCTTCTCAAGGTGCTTGAGCTGTCCTATGGACTTTGGAATCTTCAGCAGCTGAGTAGCAGCGATATCCAACTCCCGCAACTGCATAGGTGCCTGCAGTTCTCACATATCCAAAGCGGATTGGACCACTTAATCTCAAATTTTGTGCATGGTGGTATATCAAGAACGGGATACTCAAATAAAAGCAACGCAATTTTTGCTATAAAGGAAAATAAAAACAACATTTTCTCAATAAAATTACATGACTACCTGATATTCATCTTGCCACAGTGTTTCCAGTTCGTCCCCCTTTACTTTTAAAACTCTCAAAGTCTTCATTGGAATCCAGGTAGGTACATAAGAGTACGAACAGTTATACCAGCATAACCATATCAGTGGTGGCGACTGCCCAAAACTGAGTATGCTTTCCACACAAGAACCTTCAAGGCTAAGTAGCTGCAAACTGCTCATATCAGCTATCGAACGACTCCACTCCGCAAAGTTTTTGATTCCACGCACCTAAATTGTTCTCTGGAAACTGTTAAAATAATATCGACATCTTTGCAAAGTTTGACATTCCAAATTTTGAAAGACACAATTTTGAGATGACGATTTCATTATCTTGAAAGTCCATCGATCTAAACCTTCAAGTATACTTACAGGTGATTGGTTGTTAAGGTCCTCAGTTGGGCGCCAAAGCCTAAGCGGACATCCAGGTTCTTTCTTGGCCAGATCTGTGCCCAGGTCTCTTAGGTGGTCGTGCATTCGGATGCGATTTTCGCTGTCCACCTCCACTAGACATCTGTTCTGTAGGTTCCGAAGACCCAGCCATCCTTCCCAGCCAGATCCGTCCCAGATTCTTATGGCTGTATCTCTGTCTTCTCCTATAAAGAAACAAGCAATATCTAGGAATATCTGCTTTTCCTCTTCATCGAGACCGTCATAGCTGATTTTAAGCCTGCTATGGATATCTGTGGGAAGTGCTTTACAGATTTTGCGAAATTGGGCTTCCCAATACTTCAAATCATTTTCTCCATGCAGATGCGCTCCAAGCACTATGAGAGACAACGGCAATCCATTACACACGTTCAGAAACTGTCTAACAATTTCTTCATATCCGGCAAGAGAATGAGACTGTCCGAATGCATGCAAACAGAAGAGCCCTTCTGAGTGTCCTCTATTCAGTCCTGTTAGCATGTAAATACAAGACTCTGCAATTCCCGAACTTTTAAGGACGCTTTTATCGCGAGATGTCACCAGAATTAAGCTACCGGATTGAAGGACATCTTTAGCTGGTAAAAGTAATGCATTCAGCTGCCTAACATGATCCACATCATCAATAATTATGAGACATTGGGAAGATTTAAGATACCTTCTGAGCTTCTCTATACCTTCATCGGTGCTGTATACTTGCTCATTCAATTGAGCCAAGTCCTTCAGAAGCATACTCTGCGATGATTCTAATGATTTTTCTCGGACCTCAAATAAAAAGCAAGATCGCTTGTAATTTGATCTCTCACGGTTAAAGATTTCCTTTGCAAGGGTGGTTTTGCCAACCCCACCAAGGCCCACTATTCCTATGACTTTAGTGATCCCGAATTCCTGTTGCAATGATACAGTGGTTTCAAATTCTTTTATTTTTTGATCCAAACCAGTTGGATATTTGGACACGTCCAGATTTCTTTTAACCCTTTTCAACACTGCTTCGACTACATGCCTGACTAGCTGCTGCTCATCACTGAATAATATTAAGAGCAAAATTATTATTCAGAAATGCTAAAGCGGCATACGTCTATAAATCCAACAAATTAAACCCTAAGATTAAGAATAGAAGTTCGAGGTCTCACCCATCATAAGTCCCCAGGTCGAAACCGCTTATTTCTGCAGCATCAGAAAGAGCCTTCCTCCATTTTTCAACAATGTCGAAATCGAATTTTTTATTCTCTTCGAACATATGCAGGGCACGAGCATATACTCCATTTTCGCTCCGTCCAGTCTGCCGAAGTTCCGAAGGCTTGACACCATAGAAAACCGGAAGAATGATTGATCCCGACTTCAACATGAGTAAAAGCTCATTTAGACACCACTTTGATTCTGCGTAGTTGGGAGAGAAAATTGCTATGTGGACTGAGGCTGTTCGAATCGCGCTTTCAATTTGAGGAGTTATGTTCTCTCCCAATTGCAATTCTGGCTGGTCCAAAAATACTCGCAATTCGTGTTTGCAAAGGCAATGGTAGAGATCGCTGGCCAAGGTTTTCTTGACATCTGGACCTCTGTGGCTTATGAATATATCGTAGACATAATTGTTGTTTTTGCTACCATAAGAGGTGGATGTTTCTTCAGAATCTGGTGTGAATTTAAGATGTGCCATCGGATAGGCAATAATTAAAAAAAAATGATAAGTTGTATGCCACAGATTGGGAATGCGAACTCAACCTCAATATTTTCTTTGGGTGTGGCAGATCTCACAAGTGCAAAGTGCCAAGTTCGCGATACGCTTATGATACTCTCTTTCAATACTCTCGCAATCTGCGGAGAGCCAAACCGCGATAATATCAGGTGATACAAAGTTCAATTCCGTTACTTAATTTGTATGGCCAAATAAATTATTTCGTATATATAACCCCGCCGTATAATTGTTTAAGATGTGTTGACTTAAAACCTGATTTAAAAGTGGAAGAGAGTTTTAGTTTGGAACGAAAGCCAAAATTGCGTGGCAATTTCCTGATGGGCAGCATGCCACACGTCACACTTTTTGGCACTGACAACACATTATGCATTGAGTAGCGTACACGTTAGATGATTCCTTTGCTTGTACGTCAAATAAGGTCAATTCTTTTCGATAAAGGTTTACATTTTTATAAAATTTTGAAAATGATAATGAAGTTGTGAAAATTATCAGAGACTATGTCATTTCTACCCTTAATTTCTACCGAACTTACAATTTCTCGTCTTATTCGGAATAAACTTAAGCAGAAAACCTGAAAAAGATCAAAATTTAAAACAATTAAACTACTATGTTCTATTCATGATCTTATCAAGAACAGTTGGCAATAACTACATATAGCCAAATACTTATTAGTATATTACTATTTTTATTATTTATTTAATTATATATTTTCACTTTATATTATTAAACAAACAAAAATATCCTTTAATTCACTTTGACATTTTCCAACTGTCAACTTCCCAAATTTAACGCTTACACACGTTTCCATTCGTTATTCCCAACTTTACGTTTCCATTCGTTATTCCCAACTTTGAATGGTCTAAGCAAACCGGCTTTGCAATTTTCCATTTTTATTTTTTGAGTACGAAATTGAATCTCAATTTCCGGGAAAATATACAGAATTAGTTTACCCAAAAATAACGTTAAAGCTATTGATGGTTATATGGGCACATCTCGATGACATCACTAAATATAATTTCTCAACACGTTACCCTGGTTGGACAGTGAACTTTTAAAATTAGAAAATGATTCCTTTCTTGGGCAGGAAGAAAATGGTTTTTTTGGGAGAACCACCATCTCATTACTTTTTGATAGATTTTGTTGATCTAATAATTAAAGAAATAAATTTATTCCCAATAACCATTCCAGAATCCTAATTTAATTAACTAAAACTTCATATATGTATATTTAAAAATATATTTCCAATTATGTTAATTGGAGCAATTATGCGAATTGAAGCGGTCAAAAGAAGTAGTAAGCTCGAAACTTCATTTATCGTATCAAAACTATAAGAACGGAAAATTGAAAAAAAAAAAAAATACATATATTTATGTTTTAAAAAAATTAATTAAAAAATTAAAAAAATACAAAGATAATGATATTCATTGAACAACATTTTCTGTTGAAGATTAGGATCACTACCTTCCCCTGTTCATTAAAGCATTGAAATCTGTCTAATTTAGAAACCACTTATAATCAAAGATAAACCAATAAAGAGTTCTTATAAATCACTTATAATCAAAGATAAACCAATAAAGAGTTCTTATAAATGTATGTCCTCCACATCATTATTCTTTGTTAAAGCCAAGATTGTGTGAGCAATTTTGATCTACCTATGATTTCAAGTGAGTTGTTTCCCCCAGGGGGCTCCGACAGGGATGCCCCCTTTCCCCCTATCTCTTTATCCTTGTCCTTGAAGGGCTGAGTCGACTTCTCTTAAAAAATGTGGCCGAGCAACGCATTTCTGGTATTCAGGTGTCTTCTCACTACAGGATCGTACATCTCATGTTTGTGGACGATATACTCATATTTTCAAAAGCAGATGAAACAGAATGGATTGCACTTCTTGATATTATCCAGATTTTCTGCAAGGCTTCGGGGCTGTCCATCAACCCCAATAAGTCCTCGGTTCATCATTGGGGCCTCTCGGCGGCTGATATATCCACTCTAACTGCTCTTTTCCCCTTCACCTTCCTTGACTTATCTCTTGGGTTCAGATATTTGGGGTATCATCTTAAACGGGGTGCCTCTACGACTACTGATTGGACGTGGCTGGTGTCAACTTTTGAACGGAAAATTGGCTTCTGGTGTAACAATTGGTTGTCCCTGGGGGGACGTCTCATCCTTGTTAAATTGGTACTTCAAAGTCTCGTTGTTTATTGGATGCTACTTGAACGGATTCCTGTCAAAATCATTCATATGCTCCGTCGGTTATCATTCAATTTCCTTTGGAACGACCTTGAGGGGAAAAGGAGATTCCACCTCTGCAGTTGGCAGACGCTCTCTAGGCCTAAAAGGGAGGGAGGATGGGGCCTGAAGCACCTTGGTATCTTCAACAAAGCGTTATTGGCATGCTCCTTTTGGAGAGCAATCACTATAGATAATCTATGGCACCGGATTATCAAAGACAAATATTTTGGCGCACTTCCCCTTTCCCATTGGCTTCGGAAGCCACATCTTATCCAGAGCTGGGCATCTCCTATCTGGAAGGGACTTGTGTCCACCTCACAGGTTATCTTACATTGGCTCCGCTGGATTCCAGGATCGGGCCAAGATATCTTACTGGGCAGAGATAAACTCCTAGGCATTGATGAGTTCTCGATTCTGTCCTTACAGCTCAGATCTCTTCTGAGATCACGAAATATTTCCACTCTTTCCCAGCTAAAGAAGGAAAACAACATTTTCCCCCTACCTGATTTTTGGTGGCACAACAGCGATTTGAACATTGATGGTCCTGCAGCATTGGAACTGGACTCCTTCACAGCAGCCTTAAAGAGCTCGGGCCTCTCCCTCACGAATGCACATGATACCCTCAGCTGGAGAGGGGGCGATGGATCAGGGACTGTAGGTGCCAAGAATGTATATACAGCTCTCTGTTTTGACAGGATGATCGAGGCTCAGCCACTTTGGCTCCGACATATCTGGACATGGAAGCTCCCCTTAAAAATCAAGTTATTTTTTTGGCTTGTTTCTTTTGACAAGCTCCTCACCTGGGAGAACCTACTTAAAAGAGGAAGACAAGGGCCTAGCTATTGTGTCCTTTGTAGAAGTGGATCGGATAATATACATCATCTATTTGTCCATTGCACCTTCTCTCAACACATCTGGAAGCATTTTCTGCAACAACACTCCCTTCCTTTCTGCTGGACTGATGACACCTTTAATACTTGTTTTCACTCCTGGTTTTCTCTTCAAGCAGCGCCCCCTGCCCTGGCAGCTTTAATTTGCTGGCACATTTGGCTTGAGCGCAATAAGGCGCTCTTTGAGGAGGCTTCCCCTTCTTCTTGGGCGGTTTATCACAGAACACAAACCTCCTTCATCTGGAAACAATCTACAGATTTGTTGTCCCCTCACAAAGGGGTGGACCTTATCTTACCTACAGGACACTCTATAGCCTTCTTCGATGGTGCAGCACAGTCGTCGGGCATGTGTTGTGGAGCAGGTGGCACCTTCAAATCTCACCCGGAGAGAACTACAAAATGGCCACTTTGCTGTGGTAGGGGTACGAACACAAAGGTTGAGCTTCTTGGCTTATGGACTACACTCTTGCTGGCTTCCATGTGGTCCCTAGATCACCTACAGGTCATTGGTGACTCTAAGGTTATCATCGACTGGATTGTAGGTAAGTGCAATCTCCACTCCTCTCATATAGAGGGCTGGAAGCAAAAAACTCTCCTACTGGCCCGCTCTTTCTCAGACATCCACTTTCGACATCTACACAGAACCCACAACTCTGAAGCTGACACTCTCTCTAAGAGAGCTCTCCGGCAAGTGGTGGGCAGATTGGCTATCTTCCATTGTGACAGGGGCATTGAGAGTACCACTTCCTTCTACAACCTTTTTGAAGCTTAATTCAACCAGCTGCACTGGGTGCTCTCCATGTCATCGTTTCTCTCATCAGATCCCTCCAGATGCTTGGCATTGTGGTCTGTTATTTGACTTCTGTTGGTGGCATCTCTCCTCTCAAGCGATCGGTGTTGTAGCCTGCATTTTGTGTGACAGGGTGTGTCCATAGACTCTGGTTTTCCTTCCACTTTGATAACACTTATCATCTGGTGGCGCCGGGTCTGTCTTTTATTATTGAGGCTACAGGAAGGAGGAGCACTGGCTGAGTCTTACATGTTTTCTCGTCTTTGGAGCACTGTTACACATGATCTCAACATGTTAACTGTTTCGGGTTTTGCTTTCGGCATACATGTCAACGGTTTTGAGTTTTGCTTTCGGCATTTGAGGCGCCGGGTCTGTCTCATCTGAGGCTACAGGAAGGCGGACGCCGTTTGGCTGATTCTTACTTGTTTCTCGTCTTCGGTGCTCTGTTTTACATGGTCTCATTTGTTTAATGTTCGGCTGTTTGCATCTGGTATGACAGTCTTTCTTTCGACTGGTGTCATTGCATGTTTACAATGAACAACATTGTATTGTCATTTGTTATCAGCATGACTGGTACAGACAATGTAAATGGTTTTATACCTTTATAAAACTGAGTAATTTCTTTTGGGAAAAAAAAGTAACTTTTTTGGAAATCGAAAACCGTGATTTTTTTATGTTGTTCCCTGAACAAAGCCTTCAATAAAATGTAAAGAAATATTTGGATATAATAAAAAAGTGAAATGACGTATATTACTTTGTTGACATTACATTCACTTTACCTTTTGGATCTCCAAAAGGCTTGATGATATATGCTTGGTTTTTATAATAAAATATAAAATTTAATAAATTATTATAATGAAAACCAGGTTTTTTTTCAAAGGTTTCCTTCAATCAAATATAAGGAAGCATATGGAAATAAAAAAATAGTGAAATAACGTATATAACATTGTTTGACAGTACATTCACGTTAAGTTTCATTTGTATGGTTTTCCCTATTTTCCTTTGATTTGTATTATTATATTGAAGGATTGGTGAGTTATTTTTCTTTAAATTGTGCTAAGAAAGTTAGAGTTGAGTGTGTTTATATATATATTATATATTATTGTAAATTGGGTTTAGTTTGAGATTCTCTTTACTTAAATTCAATTGTCGTAAGTGATATGTTGAATTTTTAATGAATATATTGTTGTAATAGTTTCTAGCTCTGTTGTTGATTGATCTTGTTCCTTTAAGATTATGGGGTTTACCTTGGGTATTATTTTTAGAATAAGGGGAAGTACTTGAAGGTTTTCCCAAAACAATGTAACCTAGAATTTTTGTATTATATAAAATAGTTTATTTTATATATATATATATATATATATATATATATATATATATATATATATATAGTTTTTCTCTACTAAATTGTGCTAAAAAGTTTAAATATAATTTTTGGTAGGGCATATTGTGGACTCCAAACCTTCACTTTTCTTCAAGCTTAATGTTTCCCATTTGGAGTCTACATATCTCAAGGCTTTGGTGCATAGTCTTTGGAATCTTGTTCCTCATCCTAGGGGGAAAGGGTGTATTTTGTGGTGGGAGGTTACCATTCACCATACTGTGAAGATTATTAGGGGATGGGGTTGCATGATTGCGCAAAAGAGTAGGAGAGACCTTTGGGAGGCTCAATGACAATTAGAGGATGTGCATATTCTCTTGGAGCAGGACCTACATAATATCAACCTCCTGGAGGATGCAACTCAGTTTGAGATGGTTGTTCACAAGGAGGAGGAATATATTTCTATAGGGGCTTGATTCAAATCTTGACATCAATGGATTCAAGAGGGCGATGAGGAATCTAAGTTCTTCGTTGAATTATTGAAGAGGAAAGTGGTGGTTGATAGAGTTATTGGTCTATGCGGAGAGGATAGGACTCTTGAAGAGAACACAACAGAGATCTGAGGTATGTTTAGTGCTCAATTTCAAAATATTTACCCTATAACCCAAAAACAGGAACCCCTTTAAACCCTTCAACATTTAACATTATAACTCATTAAAACTATATCATGTCATTCATATAAGCACCAATTGTCAATCCTTATAACACCTTAGATCTATAACCCCTACTCCCAAATCACTATGAAAGTTGACCATAATATTAATTATAACCTCTCTTAGCCACATCAACCAAATCATCCCTATAACACCTAATGCTTGTAAAGATTAATCCCTATAACCTATAATACCAAATACTCTTAACCCCTAACCTCAAGCACCTAATCCTTAACCACTCTTTTTTTTTTTCCAAAAAGAAAATTTTCTCAATTATAGTGGATACATAATTTTTTACATCTTCAGATCCACATGGGAAATCTTGTAAGTACTATCCATGGCAAAGTTGTTCAAAAAAAACTTTAGATTTTTACAAAAAATTATGTACTCTATGTTGTCCAAGTCCAAAAATAGCAAGTAGGCTAGCACCAGGACCAAGCCAAGGAGTGGTTGATCTTACAGATTACATCCGATCACAAGGAGTTAGAAACAAAAAGACAAAATAAAGGGATCTTTTTCCAATAATGAAACAGAGCTAGAAAAGATAGATGTGTTTCCTGGGACCCTCCAAGCCATTAAGGCATTTGAAATACGTGATTTTGCCTTCAGGTTCCAGTGATGATTTCTTTAATAATGTGTCTGCCTCCTTGTTGTGATCCATGTATATATGCTAGAAGCTTATCTCTTGAAAATATTTAATCAAGTCTTGTATTTTGATCTTCCAGCCCTCGATAGAATAAGCTTGTAATCTACCTTTTTTTTCAGCCACTCAATGACCACATTTGAATCCCCCAGAACCTAGAGTTTTTGTATAGATAGGTGGTTTTCTAGTGTCAAATTTTCCCAAACTCTCATAAGTTTTTATTTAGTGTTTGTGCCCACACCGTAGTTCATAACCCATCTAAAAACAGTTGACTCTGGTGTTTTTATCACACCCCCCGCTCCACATTGTTTTCCATCAGCCCGAGCATCACCATCGAAACATGCAAGAGTGTTTCTAGCGCACTGAGAGATCAAACATGCACGAGGTTGTATAGGATTTTGAGAAACTTGTTTTCTTCTAAGGTATCCAAGAGTTTTGGTAATCACCGAGAGTGAAGAAGGGGCAGTATTCTCGAAAGTTGCAGAGTTCCTCTCCAGCCAAGTATACCAACAAATAAGGGCCAGGAGATATGTAATATTAGATTTCTCCTTTGTCCAGGATTTAAAACATTCTGGCAATGATGATCCTGTCCAAGAACCTTTGAACTTCAATATTGTGTTTAATCTTGCCAAGATAGATTTAGTGAAAATGCAACTTATGAAGAGATGGCTTATGTTTTCATTTTTTCTCTTGCATAATACACACTAGCTTGGGCCTTCCCAACCTTTTTGTTGCAGAATATCCCAAGTTAATGTCTTGCCCTCTGCTACCAACCATATAAACAGTTTTATTTTTAGTTGTATTTCCCATTTCCATAGGCTTAGTCTCCAATCATCAATACTCGAGCAACCCTGTGTGGAAAGAAGATCCATGTAAATGTTCTTTACAGTGATGTACATTGAGTGGTCTCCTCCTGTCCACATTAAAGTATCATCACAAGCTTGAATGGAAGAACCCAAGTTGATGAGAGCCAAGTGAAAAATTTCCCATTCTTCCAGCGATCCCGATAGTCCCAGGTCCCCAACTCTGTACTAGTTGGTCGATAGTTCATTTGGTTCGGTGTTGTTTCTAGCCTGGGAGAGTACAAAAATATTTTTTGTCTTAAAAAACAAACAAGTTTTGGAGAAAGAATGGATCTGTCACCCATTCCCAGGATCTTATTTCTACCAAGAGCCCCAAGATGTCCCGAACCCGAAATCCAACTAAGCCATTGAGTGATCAGGTGAATCGATTTTAGGAGGTCGCTCTAGATTTTTGAGATTGTTGTCATGTTGAAAGTTGGTGATCTGAGCTAGTTTGTAATAGTGGTTGAAGGTAGATATTTATCTTTAATTACTTCATTCCAAATTCCCTCTCTCGTTAAAACCCTCCAGAGTATATTTGTTGCTAAAGATTTACTAAAGTGGAAAATATTGTGGAAACCCCAACCACCAAATTTTTTTGGTTTTTCCAGTGTGTCCCTTCTGCACGGATGGTAATGAAAAGAGTCCATGTTTCCTCTCCAGAGGAAATTATACATTAAAATCTTGATATTGTTTAAAATAGTGTTGGGGATGGTCGCTAACGACACCCAATATACTGGCAGACTTTCTAAATTAGTTTTTACAAAAATAAATCATCCCCCCAATGATAACCATCTATTGCACCAGAGGTCAATTTTTTTTTTCCGTCTTTGACAACAACTAGTTCCAGTCAACACTTTTTTGCATCCCTGTAGTGAAAAAAAATCCCATATATCTAAAACTAGTTGATAGTTTTGAAAAGTTATATGGGAGAATTGTCATGTATAGTTATCAGATGTAGACTGTCTTGTCTTGTCTAGTATGAAAAGTTATGTTCTATATGAAGGATTATCGGATGCACACTTAATCCTTAACCACTCTAAACTTGAACGCTTATAAAGGTAAATACCTATAATGTGTATACAATTTAAATCCTTACCCATATATCCCCTCATAATATACCCCATCCCTTATATTATTTATAACTCTTAGCTCCTTCCATGTCTCAACCACCACTCATGTAACCGCTATAATAACTAATGCATATATAGCATAAAACATATAGCCCTAATCATATAACCACTAATCCATATGACTTCTATCAACCCTAAACTTTAAACCTAAACTTTAAAGTCCATATCCCCTAACCATAATAACCCACATAAGAACTAACCCATATGTCTCTTAACTTGTTTAACCATGGTATCCTCTAACTCATATAAATACTAATATACCATCACATCTATAATCCTTATTCCCTACCCTTAACAACTCATAATCGCTAACCTTATAATTGTTATAACCCCTAACCTTTATGATTCACTACAAGGAAATAATAAAAACATTAATACAAAAAATTCCTATAACTTTAAATACATATCCTCTATAACCCGTATATCTCATTATCACTATAATATCTACCAACATTCAATAACCTCTATAACATATAATCCTTATAATTCCTAATCTATACACATAAGCACTCTAACCTACAATTCATATAACCCTAATTACACATATCACATCTAACTATTAACTCATGTATCCTCTCACACATAGAATACATAACTCCTACAACCTCCAACCCTTATTTCCATTAAATAACAATCACTAATATATATAACACTTAACAATTAAACCTTATAAAACCTTAACTCACCAACCCTAACACATAACATCTAACCTTAATAATTGATAACCTACACATATTCCTTATTGTAAACCCTTAATTCCAAGCCCCTATAACCACTAATTATTATAAAACCAAACTCCTAACATTACTAATTGCTAACTCTTATAACTTATCACATCAATCACCCATATAATAACTAAAACATTCTAGCACATAGTACATATAACAACTAAATCCTAAAATCCCTAAAATGTAATATTTAATTATAACAATTTGAAATCTTGATAAAAATTAATTCATATTAAAAATATATAATAACTAAAACATTCTAGCACATAATCCATATAACAACTAAATCCTAAAATCCCTAAAATGTAATATTTAATAATAATAATTTGAAATTTTGATAAAAAAATAATTCATATTAAAAATATAACCTCAAATCCATTTAATCTATAAAACATTGTACCCTTTATCCTTTAATACTATAAACCATTACATTTATATTCCCTATAACCATATTTAACAACTAACCCATATCGTCTACAATTCTAACACCTATAACCCCTTACTTCCAAACCCTATTATCCCTAATCCTTATACCTTAACTATTATAAGTTATAGATATTAAACCATACCACCCTTATAACTCCTAACACCTATCCGTACAAAACTATAACTCATAATATATACATTCTCCCAACAAATTATCCTTTGTAAGCTATAACACCTAGCCTAAAACCAATTTATCCCTTAACACCAAACCCTTATAAAGTCTATTCATTGTAACCCCTAACCCTTAATCGTATAGACTCTAATTCCTCTTACATACAACATATATTACCCTTAATTCAATCCCTTCCAATAATTCTCATAATACCTATGATAATAATACTTATAATCCTTATCACTCCTAATACATAATAATTACAACCCATATCGTCTAAAACACTTATGCTCTTTTAGAACTAATACCTATAATCTCACCACTATAGTCCATAACTAAAACAAACCCTAACCATAACATAATAAAAATTATAACACTTAATGGTTAAACATTATACACCCTAAACTTTATAAAATTCAATGCATAACTCTTCTAAACCATATGAACCCTCAAAACCCTATAACGCTTATGGGTAGAAATATCTAAACATTACAATGCCTAATCCTTACTAGCATTGCATTATAACACCAAAAACCCATCCTAATGAATTTAAACCCTATAAAAAGAATTCCATCTCTGATGTATAAGTTGTAAAGTCATTAAGGGATATGCCTAGGGTTTCTGTAGTGGGGAGGCCTTGTGGGCTTGACGTGGAGTCTCGACCACGCCTCAAAGGCGTGCGTAGGATGGTTTTCAGAGGCCTGGGAACATGATGGTAGATCTTTTCGACATCTCATGGGAAGACGAGGACGCCTTGTGGGACAACAAAGGGTTTTTATTAGTCGATGACACATATAAGATTATGTATGATTGCCTTTGCCAGGTTTCCTGCAGTAATGTGACAAGCGTCCCCCACCAAAGTTGTCCTACAGATCCTGTGCAATAGGTGGCAGCCATGATGCAAAGTGGAGGCACTGCTAGATCTGGCCACGTGAAGAACACAAGACTTTGCAGGAATAAGTGTATGGGATCATCTCCTCGGGATGGATGCTCTGCTCCTTTGCCAAAATCTCCTACAATACTTCCCCTCGGTCATTCTTTGGTAGTATTACATGTGGGAAAATATGTTGGGCGAACAACTGGTGTTGGGCATAACCGTTCATCCGATAGTGTATCTCATCTCCATCGCAAACATAAGATTCTAAAGGTTAGGGAGTCCATCTCATAGTGTATTCTCAGGAGAGATGTAGCTTTGAATCAGGTTGCGATCTTATCAGAGAAAGATTTAGTATATAAGTTCTTTTACACCATAATGAATAAGGATCAACTCGCCAATTGGGTGCTTTGTTTATGGAAACCCTTGGTTGGGTATTGTCCGAGGTTTAGTATTCTTTCCAACCACTGGTTGGTCTTCCATTTCCTGTCCGAGGAGGATTTGTTGAAAGTGTTGAACTCTCCTTGGATTATCGGTAGGGGAATATTAATGCTCAAAAGGTGGTACCCTGGTTTTAATCCCCTATCTAAAGTTTTTTCAAAGAGTTACCTTTGTATGTTGCTTCTTGATTTTCCTATCAAATTCTATTCTACAAATATCTTTGAATCCATTGCCAGTTCGGTTGGGAAGTTTATATATTTTGATAGCGAGTCGCTCTGTTGGTGAAATAAGCGGCTAGCTTGGGTCTTGGTGGAATTTGATCTTGTTAGGGGATTACCAGATTTTATAGATATTCATATTGGCAATATCTTCATTCGTTAACTTGTTGATTATTGGAAGGATCCTTTTCCTTGTCACTCCTATTGGAAACTAGGACATATGAAAGTGAATTGTCCATCACTTTTGGAGCATGGTCTTGATCCAGAGAAAAAAGAGGATAATAATAGACAAACAGACTCACCCCGTCAGGTGCCTTTCGATAAAGAATATTTCCTGGGTAAGATGAAGATTTTATTTTCTTCCTTTTTTTCAAAGCTTTCAGTCGATGAGATAGAATACCTAAAGACTAATGAGGAATGGGTTCTCGAGATCTTTGGTGATTTTTGGGACATCCTTATGAGAAAATTTATTGACCCAGAGGGTCGTCCTGGTTCTGTCTCTGAGGGTTTGGGAGTTGAAATTCATCCACATAGCCCACCAGGTGACACACAACATGTTTCCCCCTCCAGTAGGTATATTTACACTCACTATCCAACCACTGATGTGCATAACTACAAGTCAGTTGTGGATGGTCTGGGACAATCTGGAAAAAGTATATTTGACTCTTCCTCTTCCTTTGAGGCCCTTGAGTTCCCAACTATTCCACTGGTTGAAGAAAGTGGGGCCTCAAGATTCCTCACTTGTCTAGATAATGTGATCAACATCCCTCCTGCAACTTTCTCTCTGTCTCGCAAATCCAAGGTAGTCGAGACTTTATCGCCTGTGCCTCTATCTATCTCATCTACTTACACCTTTTCTTTACCCTCTAGTGCATGGTTCAATGTAATGATTCGGAAAAATTCTCGTCCCCGACCTCCAAAGAAGCCCCTCGGGGTTGTTGAAGGTGGCTTGGCTCATTTTGGTAAGTTCTCCATGGAGTATCAGGTTCCCTCCTTATCCCTTGACCCTATTCTTTCTGAATCCTTGAACCACAATTCTGAGAGATCTCCTCTTTTGGCCCTTAGAGAACGCTTTTTGACTTTAGTAGTTCCCTCATGATCATTTTATCCTTCAACCTACGTGAGTTTGGGGGTCCCACAAAAATAAAATCCCTCAAAATTATGTTGAAACAGACAAACCCTAACATTGTATTATTACAATAAACCTTGGTGGATGGTGATAAGGCTAAAGTTTTTTTTTCCAGTGTCTACTGTCATGGAACTGTGTTGCAATGGATCCAAATGTTCGTTCAGGTGGTTTATTAGTCATATGGAACCCTATAGTTGCTAATTTGAGTGCAATTGGCACTACTGTAGGTATTTATTTGGAGGGTAGAAGAAAACATTCAGCTGATGAAGTTAAAATTCTGAATTTCTATGCACCTTATAAAGATAGGGAAAGATTATGGCAGTCCCTTTTGGATTCTGGTCTTCTAGAATAAAATAGTCTTATAGTTGGGGGTGATTTAGACTTTACCCTATCTGCTCCGAAGGTGTGGGGTGGCTCGACTAGAATTGACCCTCTTGCAAGTTTTTTCACTAATATTCTTCTTACATCGGGGTTATTGGATTTACAACTGACACAAATGGATCTGACTTGGTGCAATGAAAAAGATGGTACAGATGGAATATCTAAAAGGTTGGATCAGTTTCTCATTGATGAGAATCTCCTTAGCAGTCATTGTAATTATAGGTCCTGGATTATAAATTCTACCATTTTGGTTCATAATCTAATCTATCTACAAATGGAATATTCTCCCCATAAAGATGTTCCACCTTTCAAATTCAACAACACCTGGTTATCCAATATGGAATTTACTTCCCTTATCAGGACTACTTGGATCTTTATGGAAAAATGGACGAATAGTTCACCTACTCTCCTATTGTGCACAAAGCTAAGGAAGTTAAAAAAAGTGGTGGTTCAGTGGCAGTCAAACAAAAAAAAAGCAGATACATTCAGATTTTCTACAAATTGATAAAAAAATGTCATAGCTCTTTATAAAATGTCCATCGCAGGTGTTTGAGTACGATGAAATCAATCTCCTCAAGGCCCTAAAACAAAGGAAGGATAAAATTATTACAATTGAAGAATCTACATGGAGGCTAAGAAGTAGGGAAATTTTGTTGAACAAGGGTGACAAGAATACAATATTCTTCCATAAATTCGCATCTCAAAGAAGAAGTCAAAATACAATCTAGGAAATAATAAATGAGGATGGAAGTGTCAAATGCATCGATAAGGAGATTAAGGAGACTTCCTTTAAGCATTTCCAAGTGCAATACAATGCTCTAGAGGTAGAGGACACACGTAATTAGTTAAATATTCTAAAAGATGTTCTAGATTCTTCAACGATGATGAGAGAGATGATGTAGGGAAGCCAGTCACCTTAGAGGAAATTGAGGAAATTGTCAGTAAAATTCCTAAAGAAAAAATTATGGGCCCATATGGGTGGACACATGAACTTTTTCAGACTTTCTTTGACATTATGGGGGCTAATCTTCATAAGGCTTTTGAGGATTCCAGAGTTTCAGGTCATATTCCGGGTGCATTCAATGCAACATTTTTCACCGTTATTCCTGAGGTGATAAATCGAGATTCCTTTCATGATTTCAGGTCCATATCCCTTTGTAACTTTTTCTATAAAGTGATATCCAAGACATTAGCATCCCATATGAAAGAAAAATTGGCTACAAGTATTTCCCAACAATAGTTTGGATTTCTTAAAGATAGATTGATTTTTAATGTCGTGGGAGTAGACCAAGAATGTTTTCACAACACAAAGTCTAAGAAGTTAAGTTCAATTATTCTTAAGTTGGACTTAAAGAAGGCATACGACAAAGTGAGTTGGCAATTTTTGTGGTTGTTACTCAACTAGATCGGTATAAAATGGGAGGTTACACAATAGATTATGGATTGTGTAACTAATGTCAGTATGGCAGTATTGATTAATGGTTCCCCTACAAAAATTTTCAAGAGCTATAGAAGTTTGAGGTAGGGGTGTCCCCTTTCCTCCCTGTTGTTCCTTCTGGTGGTTGAATGCCTCCGTAGACAAATTAAAAAGGTTGTGGAAGCAGGTTCATTCAAAGGCATTAAATTTGTTGTTGATACTTTCATTTCTCATTTGTTTTTTGTCGACGATGTGCTCATTTTAGGAGACACAATTTTTAAGGAATGGGTGGCATTTCAATCTATTTTAACAAATTTATACCAAGTGATTTAGCCCCCCTCCCCTCGTGGGGGTTTTGATACCTCTCGATCAAGGATATTCACAATGATGAGCCGAATTGGCTCTTCGAGCCCCTGCTGGAACCCAAAATTACTTTACACAGGACCATTTTTCTCCTAGGTGCAGGTCCTCTGAGACCCATGGGATCATGTTAAGTCCCTGCTCCCTATTTGTAAATTTGAATAAAAACATGCGCTAGCTCTCTAGGCTAGGCCCTTTCCCCCATGCGACCATAGGATATGACCTGGTGCTTAATCTCCTCAACGCTTTAGAGTTTCAGGCTTTAGCCCTTTTGACAATGGATTCATCATTTTTCGCCGAAACACAAATCCTGAATTATCTTGGATGATCAACGATCCTTATCTCTCCCACAACCAATCGCTGAGATCCGCTTCAGATTTCAGCATTCAGGCATTTCGAATTCTCTGACACATTACTCTTCTGAAATTCTTCTCACTCGAAGCCTCGGATCGAGTGCCACATGGTCCTTCCCCATGCTCTATCTTCCACAACACTAGGCCTCCGAAATTATTTCCTTCAAAATGAAGGATTTCTTCAAACTTCTCAAAGGATAGTGTTGTTTCCCCTCCTGTGAGTCCAACTGCTTGTGGTCTCATTTTGCGCTTCTAGGAAATGCTATCCCTCCTGAGCTTGAATGATTTAAAACTCAAATGGGCTCGACCCTCTGAACTTATCTATGCAAGTCCAAATGGCTTGTCTTCTTCCTGTGTTACTAAAATCACTATTTCTTCTAAGATTTAGCTTGCTCAAATCTCTAAGGATATCGGCCCTTCTGCATTCTTCAAAGGACTTTTTTATGCCCTCCTAGAAACCCAACATTCTTCTGAGCTTATAAACCTGAAACATGTTCACCTCTGTGCACTTCTTGAACTATCTCCCTTGAGCTTTTGACTTATTCAAGTTATAAGGATATTGGCCCTTGTCTTCTCTAGATGGTGTTTTGTGCCCTCCTAGAAATCCAAATTTGTTCCTCCTAAAAATTCACCACACAGGGATTCATAAACAGGGAAATATGTTATTTTTTATTAATACTAGAATACTAATTACAATGTGTGAGCTCGAACTGCAACAGAGTCTCGACTCTTCTCTCCTCTCTTGAGCTCTCTACTCACTCATCTACTCTTCATGCTAGATCTAATGAATTATCATACAAGAGATTTTTACAAAATATGGACTCCTCACGTTCTCCCTCCAACTCACCTAACTTTCATTAATTACATTGAATTAGATTCAATGGACATCTAGTCCGAATTGGATCTAGATCCCATCATCCTGTCATCCATTAAAGGTGACCTTATCTATAGCCTGTACAAAGGCATAAACTCAGCGCTTATCAACCTTACAACATTTAATTGCATTTAAATACATTAAATTTTTAAATTCAAGGGGAAAATGAGAGGGTTGGTGCCTCTACCCTTCTTGAATGCGCTTTGATGCGCTGGAATGTTGGTGCATTTCTAAGGTGGAGCGATGCTCCTGCATCATACTCCACTGCTGGGAAAATCATGAGATCCTGCTTATGAGCTCCTATGCTTTGTTGTTGAAATCCCCCTGGATCCCAAACTCTCCTTTGGATTTGTCCTCCTACTCCTTTTCTTTGTTGCTTCTGTTGTTGCTTCTTCCCTACTGCTACCGTAGGTTCTGCTATGTTCAACTTCCTCTTGCTAACAAATTCTTGTGTTGACCTCAACATCAACCTCCTGATCTCCTCAATCACCTCTTCCAATCGCTCTATTGGTTGGATTTCTTTATGTTGTCTTCTCGGCTGCAACTCCTCTTCCTTATATACATCAAAGGGAATGTCATCATGATCCCTCATGTTGTTTTTACCTCTTGTGGCCTAATATTTCCATCCTGTTGTAGACTCTAGTTTTTCAGTCTCATCATTGAGTTGCTTCTCAACTATCTCCTCTGACAGACTAGCTTCTGTCAGTTATGATTGTACAAATCCAACTTTCTCTAGCTTCTCCCCAAGTTGGTTTGCTCCTCCATATGTTTCCAACTTAGCTTTTTGGATGTGCATGCTTTGCACTATCAACCTTCTCTCCATGGATTCCAGTTATTCACACATATCAATGAAATATATGTTGTCTTCTTCCTCTTATGCTGTAGACTCCAGTGTTACAGTTATCTTTTGTTAATATTCCTGGATGAAAATTTTGAGCCATTCCATAGAATTCTCTTCTTCTTCTGGTAGAGCAGACTTTAGTATCTTCTCCTTCTCCTCCTTAATGACAATCACAACTGGTTTTCCTTTTGCTTCAGCAACACCTGCCACTTGTGCACTAGCCTCTACTGGGCTAATTGGCAGGAATATCTTAATCCCCCCAATGATCAGAATACTCCTTTGATCCTCCTCCTCTATGATGGAAGTATTTAACTTCTCATCATCTTCATTCACATGGTCTGCAACTCCACATGAATCTTCATATGGATGAGGCATTTCCTTTGCCTCCCTTTCATCCATCAACACTCCTTCCTCATTTGAACTCTCATCTGAGTTCCTATATTCTTCCTTGCCCACCTGGAAATATGCGATTTCTCTTCTACCCTCCTAGCAGTTTATGAGATAGACTGATCAAATCTCATTTCCCACCTAGAAATTTGAATTTTTATCACTGCCCTCCTGGCAATTCATGAGATCTCTGCATGATTTCCTCTCCTCATCAACTAAGGCTTTCTCCTACTTCTGGTTCACAGATGTGAACCACTTCCACTGTGTTGCCGAGAGTTTCAGTTTCCCTCAACCATCTCCTCAACAATTGTTGTTGCCTTATGGCCAACAACTTCTGAACATGCCACTTGTATTTCCTTTTCAGAGGCCATTCGTATCTCCAGTGTGCCTTTTCCTCCTGCCAGATCTTCAATGCTATCCTTTCCATCTCTTCTCTAATTTTCCTGAGCTCTTTATCCATATTTGCCTTTATTTTCTACTAGTAGTCCTTTCCCTTGACCATGCCTATGGCCTTCAGTAACTATTTTTCTCCTCTTCCTTCCCTCTTGGAAATTCTATTGGTTACCATGAAACTGAGAGCACCTCTGAATTATCCTACATCCCACCTGGATTTCTATTAACTATTGAGCACTTGCACGCAATCACACACAGAGAATCACCACTCTACCTCTCTCACCTGTAGTCTACAGGTGAAATCAATCTTCTGATACCATCTTGATGTTATCAAACTACTTCTTTTCACCTTTTCCTGTTGTCTGCAAGAAAATTTTCCTCTCTGATACCACTTGATGGTATCCGACTATCTTCTTTATCTCCTTCCTGCTACCTGAAAATAAAATCAGGCTCTGATACCACTTGATGGTATCAGTCTATTTTCCTTGTCTACTCTCCGCCACCTGAAAATAAATCAGGCTATGATACCACTTGATGCAATCCCCCTCCCCTCATGAGGGTTCTGCGACCTCCCAGTCAAGGATCTTCATAAAGCTAAGTTGAATTGTCTCTTCGAGCCCCTAATAGAACCCACAATTACTTTACACAGGCCCCTTTTTCTCCTAGGCATAGGTCCTGTGAGACCCACGGGCTCCTGTTAAGCCCCTGCTCCCTATTTGGAAATTTGAATAAAAATAGGTGCTATCTCTCTGGTCTAGGCCCTTTTCCCAATGTGACCATAGGATATGACCCAATGATTAATCTCCTCTGTGCTTCAAAGTTTCAGGCTTCAACCCTTTTGACGACGGCTTCACCGTTTCTGCTGAAATGTGAATCCCAAATTCTCTCGGAAAATCAATGGTCCTTATCTCTCCCAAAACCAACAACTGAGATCCACTTTGTATTTCGGAGTTCGAACATTTTTTACGCTCCGACACCTTTCTCTCCCAAAATTATTCGCATCTGAAGCCTCGGATTGAGTGTCACATGCTCCTCCCCCACGCTCACTCTTCCACAACACCAGGCCTCCAAAATTCTTTACTTTGGTATTAAGGATTTCTTGAAACTTCTCAAAGGTTAGTGCCTTTTCCCCTCTTGCAACTCCAATTTCTTTTGATCTTGTCTTGTGCTTCTGGGAAACTCTATCCCTCCTAAGCTTGAATGCTTTAAAACTCAAAGGAGCTCGACCCTTGGAAATTATCTCTGCAAGTCGAAATGACTTGTCTTCTTCCTGCACTATTGAAAGCACTATTTCTTTTGAGCTCTAGCTTGCTCAAATCTCTAAGGGTCTTGGCCCTTCTACATACTTCAAAGGAATTTTTTATTCCCTCCTGGCAACCCAACGTTCTTCTGAGCTTCTAAACCTGAATCATGTTCACCTCTATGCACTCCTTGCACTATCTCCCTTGAGCTTTTGACTTATTCAAGTTCTAAGGATCTTGGCCCTTGTCTTCTCTAGATGGTGTTTTGTGCCCTCCTAGAAATCCAACGTTGTTCCTCCTGAGCTTGTAAACTAAAACTACTTTACCTCTGGTGCAATCCTTGCACTTGAATGGCCTTAAAATGAATGTATTTCAACACCTCGCTTGAGTGTTGGCTTGGTGCATTCCTTACATAGGTCTTCCTCCTAAATCCTGAACTCTTTCAGGTTCATTGATGCTTCCCCTACATCCGCTCAATGCACACTTTACAAAGCTTCTTCCCCTAGAGTATTCACCAACTCTGGTTCACATGATCTTCAAATGATTGGACCTCAAAGGTCTTTGTCCCTTTTGTTCCTTGAAGGGATATAGGTGCCCTCTTGGTGACTTCTTCTCAAATCACTCCTTACTAAGCTTAAAGAGTGTTCAATAACTCTGAGAGTTTCCTCCTCTAACACCTCTCTTCTCAGAACTTGAAAGGGAGTTCACCTGTGCACACTTGCACCTGCTCAATGCTCCCCTGGAAGAGCTATACAAAATCTTCAACAATTATTTTTTTTGTTCCTTCTCTGCACAATCTCTCTTCTAAGGTGTTTAACATCCTTGAGGCTCCTCCCCCGAGTATGTAAACTATTCTAGTGTTCCTTCCTGGAACGTTCTTCTGAATTCGACTTGAATTTTAGATGTGCACTCCTTGCGTTCACTACAGAGTTTCCAATACTCTATCGTGTAGTCCTTGCATAGCCTAAAGAACCCAGAACAACTCAAAAACTCTCAAATAGATAGTGGAATCTATATTCACCCTGCATATGGAAACTATTCACACACATCTACAACATAAATTCATGTAAACACAAATGACGCTCATAAAAAAATATTCACCACGCAGGGATTCATAAAAAGGGAAATTTGTTCTTTTGTATTAAAACCAGAATAGTGATTACAATGTGTGAGCTCGGACTACAACAAATTCTCATCTCTTCTCTCCTCTCTTGAGCTCTCTACTCACTCATCTACTCTTCATGCTATATCTAATGAATTCTAATAAAAGAGATTTTTAAAAAACAGGGTCTCCGCGAGTTCTCCCTCCAACTCACTTAACTCTCTTCAATTACATTGAATTACATTCAATGACCATATCGTCTGAATCAGATCTAGATCCCATCAACCTGTCAGCCATTAAAGACGACCTTATCTACAGCCTATACAAAGGCATCAAATTGGCTCTTATCGGCCTTACAACATTTAATTTCATTTAAATACATTGAATTTTTAAATTCAAGGGAAAAATGAGAGGGTTGATGCCTTTCCCCTTCTTGAATGCACTTTGACATGCTGGAATGTTGGTGCATTGCTGAGGTGGAGCGATGCTCCTACATCACTGAGATTCAGGTATGGAGGTTAAATGTCAAACGTCGTTCTTCCTAGCTCAAAATATTGATCCAAGTCTGGAGGTAAAACTATGGTCTACTTTTAATATCCAGTTTATGAGTATAGATGATGGTATGAAGTACCTTGGCTTCTTTCTTAAGCCCAATAATTATAGAGTGGCTTATTGGAATTGGATGATTCAAAAAATTGAAAAGAGAATAGGGAACTGGTCCTTTCGTTGGCTCTCCTTAGGTAGATAGCTCGTCTTAGAAAAATCAGTATTGCAAATACTCCCTGTGTATTAGCTCAGTCTTGTTAAAATTCCATCCTCCATCCTGCATACGATTCAACAGCTCATTGCAAACTTCATTTGGAGAAGTGTTAGAAAATCAACCGCCTTCCACTTAGCCAAATGGAAAAAGATTGCTATGCCAAAGGAAAATGGAAGATGGGGTATTCGTAATCTTAATTGGTTTTATTTGTCTTTAGCTTCCAATTATTGTTGGAGGGGTCTCTTCGGATAAGGACTGTGGACTTCAGTGTTAAAAAAAAAATACCTCAAAGGAATCGACTTGACTTCTTGGATCCCGAAAAATGAAAGTAAATTATCGATTGCCTCTATCATTTGGAAGAATTTCATGAATTCTCTAGCTCTTATTAAAATATGGTTGGCATGGTCTGTAGGTAGTGGTAAGCAAGTCATTCTTGGCTTGGATTCTTTCATTGGAAGTAATGCATTGTGTACTATATATGGCCCATTAATCAAACATGTTAACAATGTGCATATTTTCACTTTAACACAAGTGGCTTATCCTTATGCATCATAAAATAATCCTTGCTGGATTGATACCAATTGACTTAGGTTGTTGGGTGAGTTGGCTAAAGAATGGGATAATTTCCTTAATATTCTATGGAGCAATGGTATCTCTTTTAATAATTCCATTGATAAACTTTTTTGGTCTTGGAATAGGGAAAAGGGCTCTGTCACTGCTAAATTAGCTTATTGGTCCATAATTTTTTCTAATATTTTGGAGGATATTAGATGGTGGTATAAGGCTATTTGGAAAATTAATGTCCCAGGAAAAATTACTTGTTTCATTTGGCTATGTTTGATGGACTTTATTCTTATAGGTGCTAACTATAGAAGAAGAAGAGGGATCAGATATTCAACATGCAGTCTATGCCTCAATGTTGGAGAGATGACCTCTCATCTATTTGTGTATTGTGCTATTTCAAAATCTATTTGGAAAGATATCCTATTGTTCTTGAAGATTTTGGATGCTTGGGGAGATCATGTTTTAGAAGAAAATATTTTAGATTGGTTCATTAACTATCCTAAGTTGAGAGATATTCCATTTCCAGTGATATGGGAAATTTGGAAATATAGGAATAAAATTTTATTTGAGAATTGGAATAGACAAGATTCAAAAATTTCCACAAAAATCCTACTTTCAATTCAAGAATTCCAAGGAGACTGTAAAATGGATAAGCTAGATTTCATACTCGATCCAGTCTATTTTGATGATTCTCCTATTGGGTTTTTTGATGGTGTTGTTGATGGAGGTATCTATGGTATTGGTTTATTTCTTAAACTTATCAATGATCATTTCTACAAAGCTCACTTCTTTGGTGGTGAAGGAAGCAATATGAAAGAAGAAATATTGGGCCTATGGGGCCCTTTACACTTTGCATCTAGCCTATATATAAACAGGAAGATGATCGCTGGAGACTCAAAGGTGGTGATAGATTGGATAAAAGGGAAGGAAAAATTGAATCTACTTTATCTCAGTCCATGGAAAGATAAAATCTGGAGGTTAAAAGACAGTTTCGAAGGGCTCAAATTTATGCATGTTCACAGAATCATTAACATTGTTTCTGATCAAATGTCCAAAAAGGCCTGAAACTATACCATTAGATGGTTGTATTTTGAGGAACAATTTCAAGGATAAGTCATTCATGCAAATAGATTCTCTTTGTTCAATTGACAGATTCACACTTTGGTCTTATAGAACTAGTTGTTAACTATATAGTGATGATATGAACTTTTACTTTTTGTATATTGAAGCAATTTTTTTTTGAAGGGAACAATATCATATAGTGATGTCCATTATCACTCTATCAAGACATATATGGATCCATATGTACAATGTAATCATCAAATGTATTTTGAAAGTTTCATTTGATTCTGAATAGAATAATAGTGAAACTACTTTTTTCTACGTGAAAAAAAAGAATTTAAACCCTATAACACAAAAACTAAATATTGTTTAAACCCTTCAACATTGAACATTTTAACTTGTTAGAACTGTATCCCATATGTTATCACTGAAATTTTGTTCGCAAATGGTTACAAGAATACAACATCTTCAAACAACTATTAGTTCACCCATGGACCAAAATTACCAAAAAAGCATTTCCAAAAGGTCCAAAACTATCCAACCAGTTATAAAATCAGGATGCGCTATGACTATATAGGGTGCATGTGCACATGCACCATCAATAAACACAGGAAAAGAGCACATGCACACGATGCGCGACTGTGGATGCTAAAAGACGCACACACCTGGGAACAATGCATTTATGATGTTGGTCAGCCTCCCACCCACTTCTGGTTCAGCTTCCAAGTCGATTTGACATCCAAATCTCGGCTGGATCCAGTTGGGTGGCTGGTCAAAGACCTAAAGGTGCCTTAAGAAATGCCTTTTCACACTAAAAGCTGGTTGCACAATACCTCAAAGTGGTGCTATAAAACAAGGCCATGGGTGCACTACATCTTCAAGGAATTCATTTGCAAGGTTATGTTGTTGCTATTCTCTTGGGGAAACCTTTTTTCTCATCAAGAGAATACTAGCACCATTCCATTTGGGCAATCCACATCACCTTTTGATTGGGTTAGCTTTGGATTATTTCACCATTTCTTTCAAGTTTTCAAGTTGTAAGAAGAGCTCAATCTTGGGGGTCCAAGAGCCCTCCCTTGGAGGAAGAAGGGACCCAAAGTCCCCTTTCTCTTTGGTGTTTTCTTTTCACTAATACAATCCTTTCCATTGGTGACATGAGTCTTGTTTGTTTCTTGTTCTTATGTCCTTATGCACAATAGTTTAATTGTTTTTCCTTTCCTAGTTTAATTCTTAGCCTAGTCTTTTATGTTTATTCTTCTAACCCTTTCCTTTACTGTTGTCTTGCTTAACTAACCCAACTAATCTTGTAAGCACCTCTGTTTTGCTCATTTAGGTGACAAAAGAGGTGCAACAGATTGGCGACTCCACTGGGGAAAGGCATCAATTTCCTACCCCATTTGGGTTATTTTATCTCTTCTTTTTGTTTATTTAACCTGCATATACCATAATCGGCCCAATCTGAGCTACAGGAAGCCAAATTCAAAGCTGATTTGAAGGAATTTCATCTATAATTTTCTTCATAGTCGTGTGACAGATGTGTGCGGGTTTATCGGCCGACAGTCCTGCATCGTCTGCACATGTGCCAAAATCACTGTATTACTCAGTGCATTCTACGCATTTGTTCCCATCAACCTCTTCTAGTTCACGCATTGGTGCTCAAAGTGCCTCTGTCTAGTCTGAGACCCATGCACCTGTGTAGAAAAATACACATTGTAATCTTTTTATGATCTGTGGAGGGCCCATAGCCTTCTAAAAGTTGATTCCATGCATGTTGTAATTTGCACTACACTTACAGTCCCTCTCCATATAAAGGGATTAGTCAAAACACATAGGCACTTAGGGGTAAAATCATAACTTTCCCTCCTTTTTGTCGTTTTTCCACATGGATGACTTGCTTTGACTAAAGTTAAGTTGGAATCATTTTACATCACATATAAAACTTACATTAGGACCAAAAATTGGATATCAATTGTTGAGTATTCTCTTCTCTCGTGCTTCAAAGCGATCTTGAGAATCAGAAAAAGGTTGCAGGACAATTTCATCTCCCTTAAAAAGACAAAATATTTAGGAGAGGACAACAACCCTCTCGGGACTCCTCTTAGTTTATTTTTCAAAACACATTTTAAGATTGTAACGGGCCCATACATGCCCACATGCTACAAAGATAGGATAGTGTTGAAATTTACTTTCTTAGATCAAATCACTAGGGAAGTTTAATATTTTTGTAACGGGCCCATACATTCCCACATGTCTATAATATAGGATAGTTTCAAAGATTTCTTAGATTAAATAACAATAGGGAGTTCAAGGAATAGTAAGGACCCACATGTCCACATGCTAGTTTCCTAGGGACTTTAAAATTTCACAAGGCTATACCAATGACACATAGTAACTTAGGTAATCAACACTTGTAAAGACCAAGCGAAGTCCACTTGCAGCAAGGTGACACCTAAATTATTAAAAATTGGCACACTTTCACTTGTTCACACACAAAGCTCACCAATCACTCACATAGTTTTATCTAGAAATTGTGGAGGTTAAAGTAAGTTTCCTCCAATGGGATTCCGAAACACCCCACCCTTTTCTTGAAAAAACTATCCACTCCCATTTAATTTCAACGAGGTTGGTTCACACCCCCAACCTCTCACACAAACACATCTAAAAAAAGTTCTAAAAACTCTCTAAGTTTTCCTCTACAGTAGGTGCCAAAATAATTTTTTAGCCTAGGTAGGATTTCGGGGATAGGCATCCAAATAACTCTCTGTTATCTCATTCTCACATTGTAAAAAATAGTAGAAGTTGACAAATAAGGAACTTTCAAATTCTCCAAGTCAAGTTTTCCTACACCATAAGGCAAGGAGATACCCGTGAAGGGTTGAAGGCCGAGGTCTAGTTGTTTTGTGCGTTCCCCCTTGAGGCAGCCACCTCTTGGACGGGGTCCAGCCCGTGACCCATTTTTGAGGCCGAAAATCTAAATGTCGCACTTTGACCGAGGTACCTAGTGACCAAATTTTAGGACATCTACCCAGGTGGAAATTGAGGGCTTCAATTGCACCTTAATTAGATTTTGTGTGGCTATTGGGAAATATCGCCATCTCTTTCGGGATATGCACCCTCTACCCCTCATTATAACTGATTACTTCATCCTTCACTAGTTCCTCTTCCGGTGGCTTCATACCCCACTATTGAGTACTATTGGAAGGTCCAGTGCTATTTGAGAATAAGGACGTTATGTATTTTAAGACACAAGAATTTGTTTTCTTTGTTCTCCCATGCAGACAAATTCCACCTACCCACATATATGTTTCTTTATCAATTGCTTTATGTATGACACCCTTGTGATTATATCTAATTGTGAAATATATTGTGAAGGTCCATAAATTACAACAAAAGCTCTTTTTCATTTATTTGCTCTCATCACCATTTGCACACATCCACTTAGCTAGTTAGACATCATAGGGGACCCACAGAACCCTCGTCATTCTAGACACTTGCTAAATCTCCCTCCTATTTTAGGAGTTCATAGTCTCGCCAACTCACCAGCCCCACCTTCTCACACCCCTATGAGTGCCACTGTCTTAGGATCATCTTTGCTTGGTTCAACCCTACTTGGGTCCACTTCCCAAGGTCAAACACTCCCCTTCTCTCCTTTACATGGAAGAAAGGGGCCACCTTCTCCTCAAGGGGGAAGTACAAACCCACCTAGTCCCCCTCAAGGGTCAGGTTCACAAAACACTCACACCATGGATGGAACTAATCCTCCACCACCACTCCAGATGCCATATTTGGCCTCTCTCAACATACCAGATCTAAGAAAACTCACAAATGATCCTATATTGCATGACCCCACATGGCCTGCAATGCCTACCAAACTACCTTCAGATATCTCCAAGTTTGAAGGAAAGGTTGGAGATGACCCTGCCAACCATGTCATGACTTTCCACTTATGGTGCTCTTCCAACAAAATTATGGATGATTCCATCCGACTACGATTATTTCAACGCACACTCATTGGCCCATCAGCCAAGTGGTATGTAGATGAAAAATCAAGGTCCCATGTGACTTTCGAGTCCATGGCCAAAGCATTTTTGACCTTCTTCCAATTACCAATCCACCATGACAATGGTCTTGAACTACTCTCTGATTTTAAGCAAACCTCAACCACACATATCGTTGATCACATTGACGAGTGGCGTCAACAATGTAGCTTGTGCAAAGAAGAAACCACCAAACAACAATGTCTTGATTGGTTTCTCAGATCACTTGTCTCTCTCCTCGGTAAAGATGTGGCTTCCACCTTCCCTCAATCAGAAGAAGAAGCCATCAGTAAGGCTCAACAATACGACCTCATCTATTCACAATCATGATACTTGCACAAAGTACTTCCTGATATCCCAAGACCTGTGCCATTTGGCCAAGACAATCCTGGGATGTCTCACTTAGCAAATGGATTGATTGGTAACACCACACACCACAATCCACAACCCAAACAACCACAAATGTATGGCACACCTTAATATCCGTCGGCATATGGAGGAATCCCTTATTATCCTCCACCCCCTTATCAACAACCATACCTTGTTTCCCTTCCTCCACCCATTAGTGGGCCACCGCTGACACCCACAATACGTCCACCTATCCAAACACGTTCTGGTACTCCCTCTACCTCAGCTTATACTCTAAGTAATAGAGAAAGCGCCACGCCTTCCTATGTACCTTATGGATCATTACCACAACATAATCTGTACTTTCCATTTCCTGGTCCTCCACAACCCATAGCTCCACCACAAGGACACCCTCACGCTGGGGTTAATTTTTTTCAACCCTCTCCCATTCATCAATATCAAAATTTTGAACAATTGAATATGGAAAATCCAACCCATCAGTTGAATAATGCCAAAAAGAAAGTAAAAAATCGGAACAATAACAACCCAGGTCAAGGCAGAAATCACCCCCAATAGAACCAACCTACTGGGGGCAACTAGAATCAAGGGACTCAAAACCCCCAGGGGGGAAACAACAACAGACGTCAAGGAAAAAATAAAAGTAACCTTCGAACCAACTTCCCCTGTGCCCTTTGTGGTGAGTTCGATCACTATAATCATCATTTCCCCCAAATTGTTGATTTTAAATGGATGAAAGACTCTTTGAATGGACCACATCCTCCAGCACCACCTTCCCCTCACCAGGCCCCACAACAATATGTGCAACAACCACTCCCAGCCGTGCTGCATAATTCCATTCCACACCAAGGAGTGATGAACACCCAATAGGACATGCAACCTACCCCACCACAGTTGGGACAATATCTCAATCCAAGCAAGAAGTCCTTCTACAAACACATAGTCGTCAATACAGTGCACCCTCTGAGTCTCCTCCCATTCCCCCAGAAACAATCCGAGCACCAACGGGACCCCCTTTGATGAGCCCTTGCCCTAACACGAAAACACCTCTTTGCATCCCTCGCATCCCATCTCCCAGGAATGTCCACAACCCTCAGGCTAGGGCAGCTCATAATTACAGTTTGGTCAATGACTTGGCACAATCCCCAGCTGCCATGTCAGTATTAGAAGTACTTCAAACTTGTCCCACTTAGTGGAAGTCATTACTTTCCACCTTGGGGGTAGTCGACCCTGCGGATACTCAACTCATCACATTTGATTTCGACAGTGGAGAACCTCGCCTCCCCGCTCTCATCTCTTTTCAAATCCCCGTTAAAATTTGGAACATTACAGTTCATCAGTGCATCATTGATGAAGGTGCGTCCACATGCATCATGTCCAAGTCTGTATGGTAGAAACTTGGTTCCCTCGAACTCATACCATCTTCCATTACCTTAAGAGTTTATGACGAACGACCATCTTCTCCCAAAGGGCTCTTCCAAAATGTCCCTGTAGAACTCGGGGGCAAGACCATTCTCATTGACATTGAAGTTATCAATGCCCCACTCGATTACAATATCTTGTTCGGATGTAGCTACATGTATGCTATGAAGGCAGTTGCCTCTTCCCTATTTCGAACCATAATGTTTCCCGATAATGGGAAGATCATTACCATTGATGAAGTTTCACATTATGAGCCTAACCCTTCTGCCAACATCGATAGCATTCTCCCTTTCATCCACACTAATCCTAAGGCATACCCACTCATCGAGATGGAGCCTGGAATTTTCAAAGACCCATTCTTGTTAAGAACTTACCATGGTGCACCACCGCTCATTCATCCTTCCAATCAGGTATGTGTCATCTCATCCAAAGGAACTAACATTGAGGATACCCTTCCTCCCAGTGAGGTTTCTCTTATATCTGACGTCCCACTAGTCGTAGAGCTCCTCCCTCAAGAATATCTTGTGAACTCGTTGACTCCACTAGTTCACGATTTCACCTCACCCCAAGGCCATATCCCAGTTTGGGAGACAGTTCCCCAAGCCATTACTCAAATCCCCTTCTTTTACCCTCCACCAGGCATACAAGCTTTCCAAATAGCCACAATACTTACCCTTCCCAATATGGTGCTGGCAATTCCAGTATGGTATCTACATCCACCCGCCATGGTCCCTCAACCATCCCTCCCTCCTCAAACCGAAGGAATTCCAATGCAGATTCCAGTACCTAATCCCACAGCACCACCAGCATCCCCACTCTCTACCACTGGTGCTACAGCTGGGGGAAGACATAAATATAAAGATCCCACTGCTCCCCTACCCCCACGTGTCCAACCTCCTTGCACACTATGTGAGAAAGATGGACACCCAACCAACAAATTCCCATCTCTACCCAAGTTATGTAACCTAATTCAACTCAATCAAACACCATCATCGTTCGTCACTTCATCAAGTACTGTCGCTACCTCCCCTAACATAAGTATCAAAGGACTGCAAACCAAATTCACTTGCGCCATATGTTCAGAATATGGCCATTATACACACCATTGCCTAGGGCTACCTCAATTCCAACATACATTAATAGTAGTATGCCAGATCTTCCTGCACGAACCCAACCCATCTACATCATCCTCACCAAACGTCACTGACATCCATTATGTCATGACTTCAGTTAACAAATGTATGAGATTCCCTTGCTCTCTCTGCGAATCCTTAGATCATTTCACATATCAAAGTCCTATGATCATTGAATACATGCAACATCAAGTGACCCTGATTCAAACTCCTGCACCCCCTACAGAATCGATGATTAATCCTACCCCATCACCAGAGATTCTTCATATTATTTCTCATGAGCCAGAAGCACTCCCTACTCCTCCATGGTTCTTGGATGACTTGTATGAGGATTTACCCCCAAATCCCCCCAATTCCCCCGTTCATTTCCCCACATAAATTTTACACCCAACTACCATTTATAACCCTTAGTATCTTGATATTTGGTTTATGTCGAGTGAACCATCGCAATCTCATTGCGTCATTCCCCCTGCTCCTTCATCACCAGAAGACAACCACACGGTGATAGTCACCAATATCACTCTTTTAGATCCCTTGTATTCCCGACAATTCCACTATGACGAGGAAATAATTGAGGAATTAACCACCCCCAACTACCCATGGGACACCACAAAGAACTCTTCCTTTCAAAGGAAGCCTTCATGCCTCCTAACCAACACCCCATATACGCAGTCAAAACCAAGGATTTTATCCCATCAGGGCATATCAACTGATTCAACAACCCTATCCCTGCCCCTGATGCTTTTGAAGAAGGCAATATGGCCAACATTTCCCCTACCATCAAAATTGATATTTCCATAAAAAATGGAGTCGTCGAGGAAATCACCATTGGCACTGCATGCACTCCTGAAGAAATCACCACCTACAAAGCCTTCTTCCAAGAATACCAGGATATTTTTTCCTCGTCATACACAGAGATGCCTAGCCTTGATCCCTCTATTGTCGAACATCGCATAGACAGTTGGCCTGATATCACACCGGTTCGCCAAAAACAACCACTACTACACCCATCCAAAGAAGCGGCCATCTAAGCCGAGATTGACAAATTATGCGCTACTGGGTTCATCTACCCCATCACCTATACATCATGGGTCGCCAACCCTATCCCCGTTAACAAAAAATAGGGCACCATCCGTGTATGAACATAATTTCACGATCTCAATCACGCCTATCCCAAAGACAACTTTCTAACGCCTTTCATCGATCAAATTATCGACGATTGCGCAGGACATGAGGATTTATCCTTCATGGATAGTTTCTCTAGCTATAACCAAATCCAAATCCTTCCAAATGATCAATACAAGACCGCATTTACCACTCCTTGGGGTAATTTTGCATATCGTGTCATGCCTTTTGGCCTAAAGAACACTTGTGCACTGGGGTCCCACACCCACCAAACCCCCTATAAGTCCCTCTGTACAGGCCTTGCCCAAAAATAGAACCCTAATTTTATGCAGGACGTTAAGACAACTAACCTGAAGCTCACTGGTCCTGAATCGGCTGCCTCATTCTCTCAGAATATCCAAATCTCCTCTGAATATATCTAGTCCAATCACTCTGACAACAGGTACAAATGAGGTGGCAGTGTGGGCCCTAAAGCTATATATAGTCCTTTTTTCCAAACTTCTAGACTCCATTCCGGGAGCTCCGAACATCCGTTTTTCGATCCGTCTTCAGCCACGGGATCAACATCTCGTCCACTACACCATTCCATTCCCTGGGCCACTTTCCATCCTTATCCCCCCGACGACATTTTTTCTCATATTACGCTTAGGTACGCATGATTACATTATTGAATAACTACTCTATGATCTTTCTCTTCAGATATCGTTCACGTTGGGTATTGTTTTTTCATGTGTGAAGGTACTTATTCATCATATCTACGCAGTCTCCCTTCAGGTATATTGTCGACACTGGCATGCAGTCTTTCCCTCTGAATATCACAATGCATTTTCCAGTTACACCCTCCGATCTTTGCCTTTAGGATCCCTACGTCCGACTCTGCAGTACTATTACCCCCATTTCATTTCGGTACTATCACCCAGTAGTACTCTCACCCACATGAGTTGTCTCATTCAAAGTCCCCCTCGGCACTTTGACACTCATGTTTTCTTCACCCTTTAGGGATGGGAGTCCCGATAGTTTTACGCATCGTCGAGAACCAACCACATACACATTCTCCTCATTTTTCTAGCTTGCCCAATGGACTCCCAGGTTACTTCATCATGGTTCTATTTTAACTCTACCCCCGCAGTATCATTAACCATCCATTTCATCCACCACCAGTTTGCCCATCTACATATTGTCCTCCATGCATTTCCCTAAATACAGAAACTCACCTATGGGGCCCTAACCCTCCACTTATTTTCCAAGTAACTTGTGCTATCATCCAGCCAAGCCATCTTACAATGGGGCACCCGTTTCTGTATCTACATTATTAGCCACATTGATTTTTTAATTCTTTTTGTAATCAAGCCATTGTTTCTAGCATTTTACATAGCTTTTTGTCGTCACCTTTGGCGACCTTCTTGGAAAATGTAACCCATGTCACCCTTGGTTGGGGCATTCCTTATCACCTACTCTTGTTGACATCGTCCATAAACTCCAAGTATACCACATGCCACCTACCTCTACTCTCTGATTTTGTTCACTTTGTCTCACCTCTGGCACAACTTATCCCACATCTCGTTATCCCCTTGACACTCGAGATAGTTGAACGGTTGTGACCACTTATACTTCGCATATATCCCCAACCATGAGCAATCTTGAGTCTCTAGGCATATTGAATTTTTCCATGTACCTCCTCAGTTCCTGACCTCGCCTAGTGGATTTCACGAAGCCCTTTGCTTCTTGGAGTCACATCTCCCTTTTTGTTGACATCAACACAGTTTTCATAAGGGTGACAATATATTGAATCTCATTACCTTTACAATGAGGAGTCTTGAACGGCATAGGGAGAACCATCATTGTTCTCTGCTATCATTGACCCCCATAACATTCAACTTCAACACTTTCTCATGTTATGGTGGGTCTTACTTTGCGACTATTGCAGCTGTTTTTTATATTTTCCAAAGACCTATGAACTTTGTTGGGCTATCAATGCCCATGGAATCCATGATACTTCTTGCAGGTATCATTGCCTACTATTCAGAGTATTGTTCCTCATCGGAATTGTCCTTTGCCTTTATCAAAATCGTCCCCGAGGGCGCTGCAGTTGTCTACATCAACACACAGTTTCGGTTACTATACAACACCCTTTTCTTGAGTTACATGGCATGAGCATGGGGCATGCCCGCCTCGTTTGTACATAATTTATTTTCCACACCTTGTGAAAGGTTGGGTCCTACAGGTTCCCTTCTCCCTCCAATGGGTCACTCTTGATACTCTCACTATCATTCTTTCTTACAACGGTACTCTCAGTAGAAGAGACATTGATGAATTTTGGCTCTCAGTATGCTCCTAACCTCATCCATCAGGGGGCATCTGTTATCACTAAAATTTCGTCCACAAATGGTTACAGGAATTCAGCATCTTCAAACAACTATTAGTTCACCCATGGACCAAAATTACCAAAAAATCATTTCCAAAAGGTCAAAAACTATCCAACCAGTTATAAAATCAGGATGCGCTATGACTATACATGGCATGCACGCACATGCGCCATCAAGTAATGCAGGAAAAGCGCACATGCACACGATGCACGAATGTGGATGCTAAAAGCCATGCACACCTAAGAACGACCCATTTATGATGTTGGTCAGCCTCCCACCCACTTCTGGTTCAAATTCCAATTCAATTTGACATCCAAATCTCAGCTGGATCTGGCTGGGTGGCTGGTCAAAGACCTAAAGGTGCCCTAAACAACCCCTTTTCGCACTAAAAGCTGGTTGCACAATACCTCAAAGTGGTGCTATAAAACAAGGCCATGGATGCACTACATCTTCAAGGAATTCATTTGCAAGGTTATGTTGCTGCTATTCTCTTGGGGAAACCTCTTTTCTCATCAAGAGCATACTAACACCATTCTGTTTGGGTAATCCACATCACCTTTTGAGTGGGTTAGCTTCAGATTCTTTCACCATTTCTTTCAAGTTTTCAAGTTGTAAGAAGAGCTCAATCTTGGGGGTCCAAGAGCCCTCCCTTGGAGGAAGAAGGGACCCAAAGTCCTCTTTCTCTTTGGTGTTTTCTTTTCACTAATACAATCCTTTCCATTGGTGACATGAGTCTTGTTTGTTTCTTGTTCTTATGTCCTTATGTGCAATAGTTTAATTTGTTTTCCTTTCCTAGTTTAATTCTTAGCTTAGTCTTTTATGTTTATTCTTCTAACCCTTTTCTTTACTGTTGTCTTGCTTAGCTAATCCAAATAAGCTTGTAAGCACCTCTGTTTTGCTCATTTAGGTGACAAAAGAGGCGCAACACCATCATGCATATAATCACCAATTGTCAATCCTTATAAATCCTAACCTTTATAACCCCTAATCCCAAACAACTATAAAAATTTACCACAATATGAATTATAACCTCTATAACCCATATCAAGCAACTAGTTCCTATAACACCTTATGTTCATAAATCTTAATCCACATAACCTATAATAACTAACAATTATAACCCCTAACCTCAAGAACCTAATCACGAACTACTCTAAGATTGAAGGATTATAAATACTAATCATTATAATGTGTATATAATTTAAATCCTTACCCATATATTGCCTCATAATATATTCCATCCATTATAATATTTGTAACTCTTAGCCCCTTCGATCCCTCAAGAATAATTCATGTAACCCCTATAATTCTTAATGCATATATATAATAAAAGATATCACCCTAATCCATATAACCACTATAAACCCTAACATCTATAGTCCATATCCCCTAACCTTAATAACCCACAAAACCACTAACTCATATGTCCCTTGGCTTGTCTAACCATGCTAGACCATAACCCATATAATCACTAATATATATAAGAATTATATACCTATTGATGCTTGAATCCTCCAGGAATGAAACGAAAACCTCACGAGGATATAAATCCCCCTACGTTTTTATAGAGGTGGTAATCCTCTTTAGATTTTCTTGGGATTTCTATATATCAAAATGTGGGACTTGACAGAAGTTCATCGTAGTAATTCAAGAAACATAATATTGCGAGAAAATAAAAGGAAAATGTTTTTTGTTTTCTTTTTAAAGAAATTTCCTGAGAAAGGACCAAGAATCACACACTTCACACATTTAAAGCAAATAAGAAAAATTTCCTCACATCCATCATAGTTTAAGATAAATATTTATGATCACATAAAATAAAAAGGAGATGATCCACATGAAAAAGAGAACTTTTATAGAGTGGACACATGGGAAACTCAAATAAAGATAATGATAGATCGACCTCAAATACTTTATATTATGAAAATAGGGTTACAAAGAACAATCGAGATTGTTCCCAAAGTAGTTCTCTTGAAATTTATAAAAATTATATAGTTTGTTACATATTCCTTGAAATTTTAAATGCGATTGTCCTAAAGAATAAGATTGGGGATTCCACGGACCATAAATAAAACAAATACAATAAATACTTTTTTAGAAGGAATACGATGGGTGGTAGAAGAACAACAAGACCTGGTAAGAAGAAAATAGGAGTTATTAGTCTTCGGTTAAACCTTTCTAGTGAAAGAGGTGGAATAACTGGATGAAGGAACTGATAAAGAAAAAGAAGAATATCATCAACATAACTTACTATGATGGTCTCTCATTCTTTCACTTGCTTGTTGATGTCCTTTTATCATTTTCATAAACGGTTATAGGAACCATCTCAACTGCTTCTTTCCCTTCATTGGTTAGTTTATCAATAACTTTCTTGAACCATTCTTTGATGTAACTTTTAAATGGTGCCATGTTCATTTCATGCTGGATTTTGATGTTGAATAGCTTGCCCTCCAAGTCTCTTAGATCAAGGGAAATTCCATGTAATTCTTATTCAATTTCCTAATTTTTCATGGAGTAGTCCACTAGCCAATTGTCTATGTCGTCCTCATTATATTCAAGTATACCATAGAAATTTTCAATTGACAGCCCTTTAAATATATCAAATTTCTCATCAAACTATTTCTTTGTTAGGAACAACAAGTTGAGGATCAACTTGGGATCTTGGAATTCATTAGTGCTTCCAACTAAGTATACCTCCGTGAGTCTTTTGAATAATTCCTCCCTCCTTGATATGGATTAGATGCACATTTGAACAATATTATTCAAGTTTTTTATCTTTTATTTATAGCACGTGTTTAACTGTTTAATCTGGCTTGGAGAGGGAAGATCCTCCTCTCTTCTTCTCATCTCTATCATGTTGGAAAATTTAATGCCAAAGGGTGCCACAACATCAAGGTAAAATCCTTCTTCATTTTTTAGTTCAGCTTGCAAATACTGATGAAAGACGTGCACCCTCGAGCCAAAAGAAATCATGTTCTTTGAAATTTCCCAAGCTTCTGTGATCAATGCCGTTATTTTCTTGATGTTGTTCTCCACATAACTCCTGGTGGATGTAAGTAATATTGAGTATCCTTTTAATTTAGCAGCGGGAGTGGTGTGTCCAACAATTTCCAAAGGGATAGAGAGGAGTGGAAGAGGCATTAAGGTCTCTTACAGTTCCTTAATACTATCCTTTAACTTTGTATTTTCCACTTCAAGACCACCAATGGAGTCATCCAATGCATCACCGATTTCTCTATGGATTATGGAAATCTGGGATGGCTGCATATTTCTTAGGTTAACCTCTGAATGAGATTTCCATTTTTTATTCTTCACATCACTCTTCTCAATAATTAATTTCTTAGATTTATTGTCAAAGACAACGCTCTGAAATACAAATGAATCTTCTTTATCAAATGTTTCGTTCTCAACAATTTCCAACGATGGATTGTGGTGGGTCGTGCCTCCTAGATGATCAATGTTAGGAAACATTTTCTCAATGTCAACCTCGAGCTCCATATCTTCGAGGGAGAAAATATTGATGTCACTTTCAGTGCGATGTTATTCTTCCTCTTGTACAATATTATTCCTCTTCTTCCTAAGAGGAAGTTTATGTGATATTTCAATTTTTCGAGAGGGGGGTTCTTGTCTCCTCGTCCGCATGAACTATTGTTGATCACTTTTCTATATGGGTGGGTCGATAGAGCACTACTCCGAGATGTTTTAGTCTTAGGAGTAACAGTAGGGGACTGGGAACTCTTCTTGCTGGGATCCTTTCCTTTCAGTTTGTAAATTTATTGGTATTGAGTATTGTCTCCAAGTCGCCAACATTGAGAGTAGGAGCACCCAAGTTATTATCTTCTTCTTCTCTTAGAACAATACGCATAAATGAATTGATAAATCCCACTGCTAACATATGTTCCACAAAAATTCCATTAGGGTCAAACCCTTTTATCCTTTCAACATACTTGAGATTGAGATTGTGGAAGTGGTTTGCAAATTCATTGATTTTGTTCACATTTCTGAATACAAATTCCCCAAATTTCCAAGGCAATGGTATGAATTTATTTTTTGGTTTCTCATGAAAAAAGTGCAGCCATAAATTATGTTTCCTTGCCACCTCTGTAATAAACATTTTTTCAGATATATTCCATGGAATAAAGGAAGGGTTCTCCTCAACACCAAAAATCCTGATAACATTGTAATTTTTCATTTTCTCCAACGTCCCCTTTTTATCCAAGAATCTTCTTTCATGGGTGAATATTATGAGTGTATATTTTTAAAAAACTAATCCTTTAAAAACTTAGACAAGTTCATTGAAAACTTCATAAAAATGCAAGGAAGCTTTGTGCCTCCACAATGCTTGGTAACAAAAGGTCACTGGGTCAAATTCACAATTCACCTTCTCGTAGATAGATAATTTAGCAAATTGACAGCAATGTGCTATCAGGAATACCAAATAAGAGGCCACTAATAATTTCTTATTTGTTTTTGTATTGTGACAATTGGGAAGAGATTTCAATGGAAATCAGTTTTCCCCTATCAAAAATGGATTGCTCCTTAAGAGTAAAATATAAGATATAAAGAATCATACATGAAATATTGGCGGTATTTTCTTGGCTTTCTATTCTCGTGAATAACCAAGAAATTTCCTGAAATGGGTTTTTAAAGAAGTTGACCTGCAACCCGATAATATATTCATGGATGGTCACAAGATTCTCCAAGAATTCAAGCAAGAGGTCTAGGCCATTGTCATGATTTTTCAAGAAGTCCCTGCAATCTTCACCTTTGAGAGTGAGTGTTGGCTCTGGGATTTTTAGCATTTTACAGAACACTTGAGGTGAAAGAGAGACGTGAGAATGGTCATGAAGTTGAATAATCCACTCGCTTGGTATATATTTCTCAACACACAAGGAAACTAGTTCCTTGCGGTCAAAAACCTCAGGAACACATTTTGCAAGAGAAATTATAGACATCCAAATTACTTCCCTCTGATCAAAATGGGATGAATAGTAAGAATACTCTCTAGAACAATGAAAGTTCTGGTCCTCATGTCCAAAAAAATTCAAAGTATCTTCACATAACTGTTGTCGAGATGTTGTTTCCATAATTTGATGAGAGCGCTCTTTTAATCCAGATAATATTTGAAATGAGCACTTGAGAGAGATAATATAATCTTCTGCAAATCATGCTTTGATGTGGTTTAATAACAAATCTCCTTGATCCCTTTGCTTATTAATGATGATATTTATGGAACTTGCATGATGATTTATTAGCATTAAACCATACTAAATGAATATTCAAAAAAACATGAAGGTGGAGGGTTTAAATGTGTTGAACCTGCACAAAATAGATCTAGCTAGAAAATACCACACAGATTTTCAGAGAGAAATTTAGAAAGAATAAGCAAGAGAGAAAGAATGGAAGAATTATCATTAACCGTAATGAATAATGAATAATTTACACATGATATACTCTGTATAACTCAATAAATGTGCACTGGAGGAGAACCAATGTGCCATAGTGGTGGTATAGAGTGATCTGGACACACACTAGCAGTTATGGGAGTGAACTGCCACCTAGTCTAGTCTCTCAGGCAGTTACAGGAGTGAACTGCCACCTAGCTAAGTTAACTAGTCAACTAGTATTCAGTTAATTGACTGAAACAAAGTGTAGTGAGGAGTAGATTAAGGAATCAAGGGTAATGCTCCAGTCAGGTGATGAAACCAAGGCTAATGTGCATTAACATGGTAATGATCCCAATGTTGCATGATGACAAAAGCAATGTAGCATCTAGAATCAACTCAACTAGTCAAATTGAAGTGTCAACTGAAGAGAATATTCTCCAGGTGGAATATTCTCTCCTAAAATATAAGAGACTATATAATGACTAATAATGAATAATAATCAAGGAAAAACCTTAAGTAAAATATATCCTAGGTGTGTGTGAAGTAACTCCAATAGCCCCCCTGAACATCACTATGGTGAAAATAAAGAATTGGTCCCAACAATGAGGCCATGTTAGATACCCAAATACAACATACACTGAAATAAAGTGAGGAAAGAGGGAAAAACTCATGGAAAAACCCCCTTCAAGGTACAATGTATGTAAAGATAAGAACTGACAGTTGCTAGGAAACTATGTCCTTCACTCCAAGACGACTTCGCAGAGAATGGAACTTCTTCTCAGTGAAGGTCTTGGTGAATATGTCTATCATCTATTTTGTTGAAGGAAAAAAATATAGGTTGATTATCCCCTCATGTACTAAGTCCCAGATGTAGTGCATGTGGATCTCCATGTGCTTCATCTGTTGCCTCTGTAGTAGATCTCTGCAAAACTTTAGAGTGCTCTGGTTGTCACACAAGATGATGATCGACCGATGAAACTAAATGCCTAACTTAGTGAGAAAATGTTGTAGCCACATAGCTTGAATGGTTATTTTAACTACCCCTCTGTACTCTTCCTTGAATGAAGATAGAGAAATGGTATCTTTCTTCTTGCTCAACCAACAGGTAGGCTCGGAACCAAGACTGAGTAACTAGATGTGGACTTGCGATCAATGTTATCGCCATCCCAGTCAAAATCAGTAAACTCGATGATATCTAATGTAGAGTCTGCTACATAATGAATCCCAACAATCATGGTGCCCTATATGTATCAAAGGATACACTTTCCAGCCTTCTAATGTAGCTCATGCGGCTTCTGCATGAACCTGGAAACTGCACCAACTACATAGGAGAGGTCTAGTCTGGAGTGTGTGAGATACAAAAATCTCCCCCTAGCTTTCTGTACTATGTTATTTCAAACAATGGAGTGTCCCTGCCATCCTCAAGTTTGACTCCTAATAGGAAAGGAGTTGAAGAAGACTTGTAGTCTGTCATGTGAAATCTCTCAAGGAGATCTCGTGCATACTTGGCCTGAGTTAGTTTTATGCCTGATGCATCCTCACTAATCTTGAGTCTAAGGAAGAAGTGTAGGGGACCCATGTCCATCATCAAAAACATGTCATGTAGAATCCTCTTGAATGCAACAATCACTGAAGTCGAGAAACCAATGATCAACAAATCATCAACATACAAAACTAAGAGTAGAAGTGAATCAACCGTCCTGAGAATGTAGACATTCGAGTTTGATTTACAATGTACATAGTTCTGTGACATTAGGTAGGAGTCCATATTGGAATTCCATGAACTTAGAGCCTTCTTGATGCCATAAACATATTTCTTTAGTCGACAGACCAAAGAGGAATAATTCATAAATCCCTAGGGATTCTCCATATAGATCTCCTCAGAGATATCACCATGAAGAAATTCATTCTTCACAGCCATCTGATGGACTTCCCATCCCTTGGCCACTACAATGGCAAGTTCCAAACATATGGAATCCATATTCTCTACCGGAGTGAAGGTCTCATCATAGTCAATGCCATGCACATGCTGAAATCCTTTGGCAACAATCCTGGCTTTGTATCTACTAATCTTTCCATCCGTCGTGCTCTTGGTCCTGTAGATCCATTTGCATCTAACAAGTTTCCTTCCATAAGGAACGGGAAATAGATCCCAAGTTTGGTTCTCGAGGAGGGAGTTGAACTCCTCCTGCATGTAAGATTCCCAAAAGGGATTTCCAGCAGCCTCTCCATAAGACTGTAGATCTGAAGACTGAACTAAGAAAATATGCCTGGAGGGAAATGGTTTAGTGGTAGTGAGTGTAACAGGAGGCTCCTCAAAATAAGATCGAGTCCTCCTAGTATTCACTGGAACACCAACAAGATCCCTTGCATTCTGAAGAGTAATTTGTGCCCACTTGGGCCTCTGCTTTGGTTGTACATCTACATCTGGATGCTTTGACTCTGCATTTTACTGTACTGACTCTATATTTGGATCATATGATTCCTATGAATCAAAAATCTCATCTGAATAAGAGTCAACATGTGCATGCTCATCATCTTGAACAGGTGGAAGAATGAAGGTGTCTGCATGTGGCTATTGAGGTACATGCAAGACACTTTCCTCGAATTGGACACTTCGCTCAATGATGAGACAATCCAAGGAAAGATCAATAAGTCTATATCCCTTCACACCATCGAGGTATACAACAAAAATACACTCAGTTCTTTGTGGATGAAGTGCCTTCCTTTTTTCAGAGGGAATTTGGGCCCATGCACGTGAACCAAAAATAAGAAAGTGGGTCACTTCCGGTTTGAGGTTGTTCCAAGCCTTGTAGGGGGTCTTATAATTGAAATATCTCGGGGATATTTGTTTTGTATGTATGTTTCATAATTAAGTGCTTCGGCCCATAGTCTCTATGGTAGTTACTTTGCATGCAACATGCAAGATGCCATCTCTTTTAGAGATATGTTTTTCCACTCAACAACTTCGTTTTACTATGGATTATGGGGAACTGTGTGCTGCAATTGAATCCTTTCCTCGTGAAAATGATTACGGATCTCATGATTGAAATAATCTCTCCTATTATCAATTTGGAGGACTTTGATTTTATTTTCGGGTTGTGTCTCAACGAGGACTTTGAAATCTTTGAGGTGTTGAAATACCTTAGATTGTTTCCTCATAAATTAAATCCATGTGAAACGTGAGAAATAATAATAAAAAATGAGAACAAACCTTGATTTTTTATACATGGATGCGGAAAAGGACCCATGAGGTCACTATGGATCAGATATAAAGGCGCAAAATCTCTCTGAGACTTTCCTTTGTTAAATTTCTCTTGAGGGTGTTTTCCAAGAACACATCCCTCACATACTCCCTTGGAGAAATGGATGTCTGTTAGACCAACAACCAATATTTTCTTGCTAATTTGTTGCATATATCTAAAATTTTAATGTCCAAAACTTTCGTGCCATATCCTACTACTTTCATCAGCATGGGTAAGCAGTAAAAAAAAATCTAGTTCAATAAATTTAGAAGATGTATACAATCTAGATTGATGATTTACCTCACCAGTAGAAACCTTGGAATTGGTTTTCATGTCATATATGTCCACTTCATTTGGTGTGAATATGACCTTCTTTTCGGTGACGTAATTCATCATATGATACACAGAGAGACGATTGACGGAAAGTTTGGGAACGTGTAACAGATTCTCGAAGCTTTTGTTGGTGAGTTCAATCCTTCCTTTGCTGGTGACCTCGAATGGAGATTTGTCCCCCATCAGAATAGGAGGACCTTTGCATGCATCCAATGAATAACAAACTTCTTTTGTGGTATCCATGTTATTTGATGCTCTTGAATCTATGATCCAAGCATCGAGAGAGGAGTTGATGGAAATCAAGGCATGGCTAGAATTGCCTTTCTTGGGATTCTGATCTTCTAGCTTCTTCTTCTTGGCACCCTTGGGGACGTGATCTCCAAGGTTGTTTTTATTAATTATTTGAGTCATCAAATCTATTTGTTTCTACATGCATGCAGATTCTGGATGGAATCCTTTATGGCAATATGTGCATTTCTCCCCTTTTATTCCCTTTTCATCTTTGGATCCAGAGGTATTGGTGAAGGGTTTTGAGTAACCTTGCTTCTTCGGATGTGCATGCGATTTCCTTTTTTATTTATACTTATACTTCTGATATTGATGGCTGCCATATTTCACAATAAGTGCATGAGCCTTTGGGATTTTGATTTTTCCCATGTTAATGAGCTTGGTTTGCTCTTGTGTCAGGGATTCGATAAAGTCCTCAAGAGAAGGAATATTCCAGGTGGCTCTAGAGGTGAATCTGACTGAATGGAATGTGGACACGAACACAAGTAATTCAGGACAAATTTTGGAGAGAATGGTGAGAACTATTTGTTTCTCCTCCTTAGATTTATCAACCCCAGAAGCTTTGAGTTGTGAAAATAAATCCTTGAATTTTGTAAAGAAATATTGGACATTGTCGAAGATTTTTGGATCCAATGTGAGAAATTCCACCTCCATCATGTGTGCCCTCGTCTCATCCTTATTTCCAAACATCCCTTCCAAGTTGGTCCAGGCTTCATTTGGAGTTTTATAGGAAGATATGTGAAAAAGGAGATTGGGAGAAATAACACTGCAAATTGTTTTGAATGCTTCATCCATTCGATTTAAGTACTTGTATTTTTCTATGGATGATGTTTGTTTTGTATATGTATTCAAGGTTAACTTGTACAATCCTATAGTTTAGAGATGAATCGTTATTCTCTCCTTCCATGCAAAGTAATTGTAAGGTGTAAGAATGAATTATTTTGGGAAATCCATCTTTCTGTTGTCTTCAATCTTTTGTACCTGCAAAAAAATTATGTAGATTTGTCTTAGCGGTCCATTGAATATGATACCATGTAAATGTGTTGAAAATGAACATAATATATATATCTATAAAATACCACACAGATTGTTGTTGGGAAAAACACCCTACGGACTAGCAAACTAGGGTCAGACTTGCATGCAGATTTTGACCGAATAGAAACTACTTTTTTACCTACAACCCAAGATTTAAACCCCTTTTTCAAAGTAAATGCATGGAAAAGGACCACCAACCTTATTACCAGCGTTCGATGTAGATCCTCCATTGCTCTTCGATTACTTGCTTGCACTTCTCCTTCCACAGATAACCTGCAATCAAGACAAACAACAACTATGCATGCATGCTACTTCTATACTCAAGGGTTAGAAATCAATAATAAATCAATCAAACCATAGACAATTCATGCATTGGGATAGGAAAAGTATTCTTTTTATTACTGAAAGTGAATCAACTTACAACAAAGCTGAGACTGGCCACTACTCCTTGAACCTGATCCTGGGCTCCTCCTCTTCTGTCCTTCAATAGCTTTGCATTAAATCTCCTTTGGCATGAGGAAAGGCTAAAGGGTTGGGACAATGGATTACGTAAATGGGCAGATTTTCTTCGCTATATTTTTTCCTCTTTCAAGTGGTACCCCTACCCCTTCTTTTATAGGCTAGAAGGAGCTAGGGTTTTGGACGAACCCTCAGCCATGCATGGTCGGGAGTTTCAGTTAACTGACCAATAGCTTTTTGTTCCATCGACAACTTTCCTTTTTTCATGATTTGTTAGGTACACACGAGTTGTTGTGATCCAACCAGTGTGCAGACGCGTGCAGTAATGGGTTAGGGTGCGTGGGCCTTGACACAAGAGGATTTTAAAAGAGTTGTTCATCATAGTTTTGGCAAAAAAGGGATATGAATTGGCTTGATGCCAGGTAAGCATGTGTGGTGCAATTTAGGGTTATAACAAATGCCCCCTAATGTGTGAGGTCAGAAGAGCATCTGATGGCCAAAATACATTACCAATATTTACTGATGTGTCGAACGATTGAGCCCAAGGATTAGGAACCAAGAGGTGCCGTCTGCAAAATAAAAAATGTCTCACAGAGGCGGGCATACCCATGCTCGGAATAAAATAGAACCATGGATACCAATCAAATACACTGTAGATCCATGTCAAATAACTATAAAGGGTAGTCGTGAATAATACACAGTGGAGCTACATCTCGAAACCAAAAAGATATACATATAGAGTATCCATCTTCCAGAAGCTGATTTGGCATGATGGCTGGACTTTAGAGCTCGAGAAACAACTTCAAAATCTTCTTAAACTCGGGTAGGAGTGTAATATGAGTGTACGAATGCACTACCTAGAGGTCTTGGACAGCTCATCGGTTATGGACTTGATAATATTGATGATCGGACTGAAGGCTTCAGTGATTTCGAACAAGGACTTGATTGGACGTTCAGGATGGCCAGGTATGCGAACAAGAGAAATATTGCAGAGGGGCTAACTCAGGCTTAGTGACAAACTTCCCTTGGACAATAGCATGACAAGTGATAAGACTCAGGCAACATTTATGTTAATCATAAGTCTACGAAGCCAGAGGCAACACAAACTCTCCATATGTTTGGAAGAATAACCAAACGATGGAGGACACAACTCTGTATAGCGAGAAAAGCTTCCTAAGGTCGTACTACATCCCATAGTCTGATGATCAAATGGAAAGATGTGCTTTATCCAAGGGCGACTCATTATGCTTCCAATAAAGAAAATAATTTTCCCATCCTCTTTTTGGGGTATATTTGATTTTTTTGTTCTTTTCAATAATTTTGGAAAAAGAATAAAGAAATATTACGTTACAATGGAGGAACGAGTACTGCAAACATACGAGTTCAAGGCACAAGGACAAGACTGATGTTTTGGTAAAATGATACTCAGGGAAAATCCTTCGGTGGCCAAAGGTGTTAAGACACAGAAGCAAATTGTCACAAGGCCGGTGGATAAGGTATGCAAATGCGGTTGATAGAACACACAATGGTAATGTCCTTCGATGTAAGTTTAATGAGCCCAGAGAAGGTAAGCTTAGTGGTTTTTCATATTTAGAGAGTCTGAAAAAGAATAAAAGGAGACTCCGCTGGGGTACCTTTTTCGACAATAGTCTAGTCGGTTCGAAAAAGGGATAAACTAGAACCGATTAGACGTCAATTCAAAACCATTTTAATGAGTGTGACAAGGATAAGATCACTCGGCTATTTTTTCACTTTTAAGGAGTCTGAAAAAATCTTAACTATGGACTCCGTCAGGAATATTCTTCTGGACCAATTTAACGAGTGTGAAATAATAAGGTCACTCGGTGATCTTTTCAATTTTAGGGAGTCTGAAAAGAGCTAAACTATGGACTCCATGGGGGTTTCTTTTTCGTAAATTTAGTCCCTCAGGCTCGAAAAAGGAATAAAATTATACCTGAGAGTATTCTTCTAAAGAATGGGAATTCGATAGAGTATACCTTTGTTCGTACAATTGATTGTCCGGACCGAAAAATGGGTAAACTATCGCCAGACAGACGTGACTTCAAATTTCAGTTTAACGAGTGTGAAAGGCCACAAGATCGCTTGGCAATCTTTTCATTTTCAGAGGGTCTGAAAAGGGATTAAAAGGAGACCCGTTATTTTTTGGGTGTCTTGAGGGTGAGACAAAGAGTGAAAAAGACTCATGCAAATGAGGCTCAAACTCATATTCAGGAAAGACTATACGGACTCCCAAGCCTACAGTGTTTTTAGAAACGGCATGGACAACATAATGCAACCAGGACCTACCTAGGGCATCCATGATTTGGTAAGCTCTACCATCAAGTTGCGACACTTCTAGAGCAGATATGATGGTTCTGTGTCACAACCTGATGGTATTGATCCTATAGCAGAAGAAAAAGACAACGAGGTGCAAAAGTTGGGGTGGTAACCTAACCTATATGCTCAAGTTGATTTTTGAAAAAAAAAAAAAAATTATGGACCATCAATATTTTCTCGAAACTCAAAACAAAATTTCCCAATACCCGATCAAATCCATCCCATATAACTCCTGGATCACTCTTAATGGTTTTTGTTATAAAGAAACTGATAAGGGAGGCCAAAAAAGTGACAAAAAGAGGCCAAAAAGTCTATAAATAGAAGCTGGTAGTTCATTATCACCATTGCTGATTTGGAAATTGACTCTGGAGCCAAAAGACCCCCTTTGCCAAAAATAGTGATTCCGGGAGCTACAGTGGACGAAAAAAACTTCTGCTTGGACCAAGTAAGTACAAACTCCCTTATCTAGTTATTCAATACTTCAATTTCATTACTTAGTTTATTTTTTGGGTGGGCGTCGACTTTAAAAAGGTTGGCCCTAGGTACACGCGGGCTATCTCTAGACAGGACGCATGTACATTCGGGCAGGGTAAAGTTTGCCCACGTGTACACGTGACTGTCACCTCTACATCCCGTGTGTACCCCACTTTTATGATGAAAAAGAAAACTAAAAGGAAGTACTGACCCTCCTTTACCTTGTTGTGTTGGTAGGATGTATGTTCAGAGGAGGGAAAAAGAGCATTGGGCAATCAGTGAGTTGGTTGCAGCAGATCCGAATGTCGTGGCCGTGTTAATGCAATGCGGTCTACTCAAATTCTTTTTATGTCCATTTATGTCTGCACAACCAAGGCTACTGAATGCCTTGATTGACTACTGGCACCCTGATGCAGAGGCATTTATGTTAGAGGGGCAATCACTGGTGCCCACCACTGAGGATATCTATTTTTTGACTGGCCTCTCAAGGAGAGGGGAACCAGTCAACTTTCAGATGTTTCCTACGGGGCGGAGCAAGATCTCAGAATTGATAGATGAGCATTGTGAGGTTGGGACTGACCATGTGGGTTCCCAGGTACCCATTAGCAAGATTACTAACTTAGCGTTGTAGACTATATTGTTACTGATTGGGTGGATTACCAACTCAGCAACCTTGCATCACGCTTCACGCGCACAGATGAACTGTGCCATCCAGTGCATGAATGCACAAATTTTTGACTAGAGTACCACACTGCTCGAGTGCATGAAGAGGAAATTGACAGATTGTCGACAATGAACATAGAGGAACTTTGGGTTCGGGACCATCTTGTGTCCATTCTTTTTTGAGAGAGTTTCGAGTTTCAGTCCCCGGGTTGTAGTACGAGGACATCAGGCCTCTTTCCCTGCAGTGTGTAGATGGGCAGTATTACTGCCGTGACAGGGTGGTGGAAGGACCGTTGAGTCCTTTGACAATGATTTCTTTGCTTGGTTGTCACGACAGATCCCTGTGATTGAGGACTACCCATATGTAGGGATAGATTTCTCTAGAGACCCCGAGATACCCGTGCCGCCTGGTGAGGAGCGAGGGGAGATGGGTAAGTCTCCACCTTTGTAGTTTTTTTGTTTGCATATGTAATTTTTATGTCTTTTTATTATATATATATCATTTTTTGTATGCTAGAGTATTTGACGGGTAAACGTTTGTTGCATGTAGATGTGGGACCCGTGGGACCTGTCAATTATGCACGGAACAGGCATCGTCCATGACTGTCGTCGCTGGGGGAGCAATAGTAGTAGGGAACCTCCCAACCGGAGAGGCCAAGAGGGTCCTTAGACAATTTGAGCGGAACTTCACTGTGCTCACTCGCACAGTCCCAATGACAAAGATAGAGGACCTGCCACTATCCATGCAGCCTCATGTTGTGGGGGCACCATAGACATGGGTCTGATTGTTTAAGCGTTTAGCCCGTGCTGTAGATGATTATAACAGGGCCCATAGGCCTTGAAAAAACTTAGAATTTTTATGTGCCATGAACACCTACTTGTATATATGTTTTTAGGGCATAAGCCTGGTGACTCGTTACTATTCCCATTTTTGAGGTGCTTGCATCCATCTATGTACTCTGGTTATTTTATGATGTTTATATATGGTTTTTATCTTTTTGTGTCTTATGGATTCTGTGTGCAAAAATGTATTTACATGTTTATGTCCATGTTCTTTTATATGTGGGCAAGATGCCAATCTAAAATTTGATTAGCTA